>OMKN01014085.1:4961-15008 GCA_900302345.1 Melanonus zugmayeri | reverse complement strand
AATGGCACTGTAAGCTGCCTTTTGCTGTCAACATCTTTGGCAATTACTGTATCACCGGCAAGCTCCAAGAGCTGTGAGCCACCTTCTTTGCAGATGTTTGCTGGGTAAAATAAACAAGGATAGTGAAGGGGTTGCAGGTCGGTCCTTTTCTTCGTCTCAGAGCGGTTATAGGGATAGTACATCCACCAACACCACCAGTACAGCAAAACAGCACATTTCATAGTTAGGCTGACGATGACTAATAAAATTATGTACGCCGATTGGAATGATGCCCACGTATGCGAAGATACCGCAAGCCCTCACTGTCATCGTAGGAGCTCTACGGGTTTGGGGAGCAGGAGACACATGGAACAACAGAGCCCCTCCCCCCCCCCAATGAGGATGATCTCGTCTTCAAACTATTTGGCTAGTGTCTCGACCCTACCGCCATTCAAAAGCCTAGCCTCTGTGAAACATGACACATGAGGACCTGTGGAACTAAGACACACTGCACACATGTGCTCAGGTGTGGTTTGTTTAGAATACACAACATACATTTCAATGTTTGTAAGTTGAAAATGTAGATTTAAATGCAAGCTCAAGTAAAGCATTTTTATTTCTAATTGTACTACATACATATGTCTTCGGTGTGAGCCTATGTGTGTGTGTGTGTGTGTGTGTGTGTGCATGTGCGTGTATATGTGTGTGCGACAGTCCACTGCTGCTTGTCTGCACGCCTCTGAAAGGTCAACAGGGTTAGCGGCGGAAAGCCGAGGGCTTAGGTGTCAGGAAATTAAACATGAAATGAAAACAAGCTCCAGTTTGAACATTCTCCCATCTCACTCTCCAATAACCCCACTTCCCCTCGTCCACTTTAAAGGCAGAGGAGGCAGAGAGGGACAGAAGGGCGACGGGGAAAAGAGAGTTCCAGGAGGAGGGGAGGCAGAAAAGAGGCAGGCCTTGGGAAGGAGAACAGAATAAGAAAAGAATAATGAGGATAAGGAGAATTAGCATATGGATGATGGCACACTTTAATGCAAAAATACATTCACAATTGTATTTTTATTATTGTGTATATTAATTGATGTTTATTTTTATTAGTGTATTTAATCATATATATGCAAAATCTATATTTACTTAGTATATTTAAAGTCCTACTTTTTCTTGCCCAACTTTGCAGGGCAATACATGCAAGTGATGGGGAGCTAGAAGTGAACAGTGCTCATAGGTCTGGTGGGGAAAAGGTTGTTATGTAATCTCGATCGCCTTGATCGGATAAGTGCTGGCAGTTGTTCTCTCAACAGGATTATGTGATCATTTCATCAATAGGTGCACATTATTGCATACATCTCTCCCATGCAACGTCTTCACAAAAAACATCTTGAGGAGATCTCTTGGAAGTGTGTTTCACAATGTAGAAGCTTTGGTACAAAGTGTTACGGTCAGATACAAGCCTTCCTAAACAACGTTACAAACCTTTATCAATAACAGATCCTCATGCTGGCTGGCTGTGGAACATAACATACATCGTGCTGAAACCCCCTCGAAGCACATATAACTCAAAAGGGCAGAGAACCCATGACCTTGACATTGGGGTTCAATCACAAGCAAGCTATCGGTTTACAACTTTGTAAGGGCGGGCTGTCCTCTAATGTCCCTGGGACTTCCATATAAGGTGTTTACTCTGAAAAGGAAACCAACAAGTAGTTTCATCCTTTCACAATGACTGGTTTATATGCATTCCTGGGTACTTAGCTGCCCTTATCTGATTTGATTAAAAAACCACCGCAAATCCTGACTTGAATCCGTGGTGCAACCCTATAGGCTGCCGTATAAAACTCAATAAAAACTCATCAAATTTGAGATATGAAATGTTAATGTTTAAATATTATTATTATTATTATTGAAATATTCATCCTTTTTGTGTTGTATGCATCAATATGTGTATGTTTATGTGTGTGTGTATGCATCCATGTGTGTGTGTACTGCATAACAGAGAATGACATACAAGGGGAGGGATTTGAAGAGGTTGAGCGAGGGGAAATGTCAGGGACTCTATAAAAACCACAGGCTGATTGGGCTGGGAATCATCCCACAATCCAAGTTCAAACCCCTGTGATGAGGCTGAATTGCGCTCTCTCTCTTCCTCTCTCTCTCTTCCTCTCTCTCTCTCTCTCTCTCGCTCTCCCACTCTCTCTCTCTCCCTCGCTCTGTCTTTGAAGAAGGCTCTTCCTTCTCCCTTGGGATGATAGTATTCAGACAACAAATAAATACCGCAAAAAAACAGTCTCACAATAATGCTCTGCCTTCTGATGTGACAGAAGCAATCAGCACATGAAAACATGTATACGCCACAACTGATTCTGTAAGCAAATGGAAAACGAGGAAAAGTTGCATGGAAACAGAAGATATTTGTTAACGAGCTTTCTATACAAAGTTTAATCTTTTGACCAAATCCGACCTAAAATCCCAAAACATTTTGGAACGCATTTAGTCATCTGAATGAAAAACAACTATAATTTGTATAAGCCAATAGAAACATTGTTTTCTTTGCTCTGAAATGATATTGTATATTGTTTATGAATGGGGCTTCTCCAGCTCTAGCTGTATCGTACAAGTCATCTTGTTTTCAGTTGTATTTGGAATCAGTCTGTTGACAGATGATACTAAAACAGGGTGCACCTTTTTAAAAGTACTTTTCTGTAGTATTGCAACTGTCCTGCATATCCACAACATCTTGCTCACTCCATACTCTCCTCTCGTCCTCAGCTCCCTCCATATCATCCATATTGCCGCATCCATAGGCCCCAGTCTGTCAGAAAGTAGTCACTGCAAACACACCTCATTCCGCAAAAAAAACCGCACAAAACACTCAAGCATTGGAACTGCTTGAAGATGAACCGCGCATGTAGATGTTGACATATTTCACTTCTTAGGTACCAAGAAAAAAACAAAATAAAAGTCTATCTGGTCAGTCGCTTACTCTTTCTTTCATGTAATGTGCAGAAGGAGTCACCTCCCCCCCCTCCATTAGTCAGCTGTGTTGACATGCGAGAGAGAGAACACCTTTCTAGGGGTGATTTATGAACCACTGTGGGCCCAGATGTGGATCTGTCTGCGTTGGTAGACCAAGGGGGAGGACAAGATGGTGGGGTTTTTTTCAAAGGCAGGGGCAGAGACGGGCACAGCCAAGGGGGGAAGACCCAGCGTTTTCACATCAAGAGATCCGTGTGTCCAGCGTTCTTTAAAAGACACGTCAAGCTGTTAAACCTGTGCCTTGACATTCATGTGCAGGCGGAATTTATAGTCTTGCACCATCCTTGCTTTCCACAGTTTCTTTATCTTTTTTTCTTCTTCTGCCGAGTGGACTGATATGGTGCCATTTTTCTCTTGAACAACATTGGCAAAAAAACATTAACATAAAATGAAATAAAAGAAGAAAATTAAAAAACGGCAGATTTGAGATATTTTCCTGATGGCTGATTGTTGTTTTTTCTCCCTGCAAGGTGTGGTTCCAGAACCGCCGGGCCAAGTGGAGGAAGAGGGAGCGGTTTGGGCAGATGCAGCAGGTCCGCACACACTTCTCTACCGCCTACGAGCTGCCCCTCCTCACACGACCAGAAAACTATGCGCAGGTATATGCAACTGTTGTAAATGGATTGGGTTGTTCAGAGATCTTCTCAGATCCACTATGGGCTTATATACAGAAGAAGATCTGATAGATACTAATAGATACTATGTTGCTATTTTGTAAGTAGGAGACACTTTTTTTTATCCAAAACCACTTAGCGTGAATACAGATAATTAATGAGCAGGAAGGGATTAGGCACCTTGCTCATTGTAGACATTGGCAAATCGAACCCAGTGCCTTTTGTCTGGGAGTAGAACACACCCACACAACCCTGTCTACTGTCACACAGACTTCATAACTTCTGGGTTCTCTCCTGCAGATCCAGAACCCGTCATGGATAGGAAGCAGCAGTGGGGCCTCCCCGGTGCCGGGCTGCGTGGTGCCTTGTGATTCGGTCGCCTCCTGCATGCCCCCTCACCCCCACGGCCCTGGAGGTGTCCCCGATTTCCTGGGCGTGCCCAGCCCGGGGAGCAGTCACATGGGACAGACGCACATGAGCAGCCTGTTCGGAGGCCCCCCCGGGATGGGTGGGGGCATCAACGGCTACGACCTCAACGTCGAGCCCGACCGCAAGTCCTCCAGCATTGCGGCGCTGCGCATGAAGGCTAAAGAACACAGCGCGGCCATCTCTTGGGCTACATGATACTCCAGACCCCAACCCCAAGCCTGCTCCTCTCCTGCCCTCCTCCCACAGGAATGGCCCCCTTTTCCTCTGGAGCAGCAGTCGGGAGGCTTGAGGGGGAGGAGGGAAGCGGCCAGACAGCACTAATGATAACGCAGGGCAAATGAACTATAGGAGGGGCTGTGGAGATAAGAGAGGTTACTCTAGGGAGGTACAGGCCATCGATAGCAACAGCCTATTGATAGCACAGATAACAGCCTGACAATAACAATCAGCAGGCGCTGAAAGAGAGATAGAGAAATAGAGATGTTACTTTGAACTTTGATTATGATTTCATTGAATCGTGTACATTCTTCATTCCTTAAACTCTCAGGTTTAATATTTCAAAAATGGAGACGATTCCTCCTTTAGTGGGAGTCATTCGTCATAAAGATAACCTATGGTTCAAATATGCACGGCTGCATGCACAGGGCTGACAACCGTCCATTATATCATGTAGAAGCTATCCCAGGACCTGAAGAATAAAGTGTAACCATATCACCAGTTAACAGCTAACAGATATGATACATTCATAACCCTATTGTTTGCCGCCTTTCATAATATGTTTTCCTTGTTTTCCTTTCTTAAACGTGTTTCCAAGGCTCCTCCCCAACACACATTTTTGTGTGACACTCCAAAATCATTAAATCAAATCAATAAATGTGTAACCCAGAAACATACAAACCAAAAACAGGGATGCTCAACAGCATGTAGCTTACTTGTAGTTCTGCTGCATACTGCCCAAAAAAACAAATAATATAAAAAAACAAATTGCTACTTTTAACTCATGTTCTGTAAAAGTCAGGCACCTTCAAGACATGAGAAGATAAAAAACAAGTTGAAAGCCCCAAGCAAACAGAGTACAACTGATGAAGGGCAGATATGGCTGTGCCAATTTAGTCCTGGAGGAGGCAGGCGTTGGATTGGCAGTAATTCCAAACGAACGTGTCATTTCCTCCCCCAGGGCTGCCTCCGCAGGTTGCCTTCTCCTGGGTTCTGGAGGGGCTTCGGGTTACAGGAAACACCGTCTGCACGCCGGTGCCAGACGGCAGGCACGGCATAGCACACAGCAGCAGCCTTCAACACCAACTTAACCAGCCTTGCCCTAATCAGCAACCAACAGGAGTAGACACTCCCAATTAGCATCAAACCACGATGTCCCGCCACACTGCAACGCAATCACTTAAGAGAGTACATCACATTGCGGCGTGTTGCTGGCAGTGTGGACACAGCGGCACCCCCTTCCACACATTGTAACGATCAATCAGTGTGGGGTTTCAGGAGAGATGATTTCCCGATCCCAGAGCACAATGTCTGTCTATGCAATCTGTCACCGTGCAGAGAGGAGGAGAAGACTGCAGGCCACAGTGAGTATAGGCTCCAGGAGCATTCTAGGAAGTTTAGGTAATGCGATGACATGAGAGCGTAGAGGCAGGAATGTGGTGAGTCTGTCCAGTGATTGCTGGGATGTCTCTGTGTGTTACCCCTCTCTGGAATAAAACTGTCACCAGAGCCGGTCCACAGGCTGGGGGATAGAGGCTTTGGGCTTCATTAGCCTTTTGGCTGATCCCTGGATGACGCCGCGAAGGCTACACATTCCGCCTCCTCCCTTGTGTGGGTGAAGGCGGGACGATCTGGTTCTCCTCTTCGTTTCTGGCCAGGATATGACCATGGCGACATGGGTGTACCCATCACAGTGCACAGTGTTCTTCTTTTCGATAAAAGCAACTGAAATAATACAATTCTGTAGAACCTTAAAAAAAACAATGAACCCTATTCCTTTTTGCAGTATTAATAATATTTGTATCTAGTAACCGGTTTTGAACCACACAAATCTTCAGTGACTCTAATATTTAGCTAGCTAATCATGTCTTTAACAACAACAACAACAACAACAAACATATAGGCAGTCGAGGACAGTATAGTACATCATTACATATATATACCAAAATACATGTAAAGAGGATGAGAAAAAATTGGCTTTGTGTAAAAAGTAATGCAGACAAAAGGAATGAGTTAAATAGCAGGAATATGATAGATTGGTCAGAATGTAGTACTATTTGTAGTATATGTAGTACTAGACCTACATGTAGTCCTGTGTTAGTGCCCTTCTACAGACCCTCCCTCAGCATTCCACCAATCAGCAGCTTCCTCCATGTTTATACTACTGAGAAAAAGCAATTCATCATTATTTGTATTATCCTATTGTGTGAATGTGAGTTAGACTTTTTTAATTCTTTTTTTGTACATTTGTTTTGCTTATTATTTGTAAAATAATGGACCTCTAAATGCTAAACCAAAAAAGTATTACAATATTGCCAAGAAATGGAAGTCAGAAAAGTTCATTTCTGATGAGTTGCGCTGGATACATTTGCTTTTCTAATTCTCTTGTGTTTTAAGTAGTTTTTTTTGTATATTAATCATGTATTTCTATTCCTGATTGTAACTATGTAATATTGTTCCACTGCAGTAAGTTATTGCACTTACAATGTCGAAGAGACGTGATTGACTTGCATTGGCAAATTGGTCATTCTGTTGAAGCCAGAGTTGACTTATGAGCACTATGACTAGTATCGTTGAGTGAGGCTCAAAGTGCTGGAAGTAATGTTTGTATAGAAGTGACTTGCTGTTCATGTTTGTGATGATATCTTGAAATAAATTCATCTTAGTATTGACTGAATAATTAAAAACGGGTTCTTCTTGAAGATAATAAACTTGAAAATAAGCTTTTCAGATAAGGGCACATCATCAAGATACACACACACACACAGAACAGAGAGAAAAGAACAAATGGCTTCAGTGTTTGGAGTCGACAGTTTATGGAGACAGAAATAGCCGACATCAATCAAAAATGAATGCATCTTGCTCACTCATGTTGTTTGCGTGCGTGCGTGCATGCATGCGTGTGTGTGTGACTTGTGTATCTTGAAAGATGTTATGTGTGCTGAAGAAGAAAGGTTGAAGATGCACAATTTCACCATTTTTCACTCAGCAGTTTCCAGATGGGATGCCTATTAGGCCCAAAGTGGAAGACCCAACACTTCCAATGGGCCTTAAACACCTCCAGGTGCTCCTCCTCCACGACATGGTCACTGTCAGAAGAACAACGCTGTCATGGTGACTTTCATGGTGAAGTTTTGGAGTGAGGTGTGAACCAAAGTCAAAAACACAACAAAGCTTTTCACCACAAAGCTCTGTATAAACCCGTATTGGATGGGATGGTTGAGGAAGACATCATGTACTGATGACAATCATTTGATGAAGATAATAAGGATGCTGTACCCGAGGGGGGCAAACAGGGAATTATTCTGGACCACCTATGGATGGGACCATCACTATTGTTTTTAATCACACAACCCCAAAAATATCTGATCTATATATGATCTATAATAAAATTAAGCCTTGAGTTACTATTACCTACAGTGTGAATCAATGCAGTAAATATTCCCTGTCGAGAATGTTGTCATCTTATGCATGTACTGTACCTCAAAACAGCCAGGGGCACATTGTACTGACTGAACAAACAGACTGCATCCTTTGGTTAACAACGCACCTATATTTATAAAGCACAGAATATCCACTTCAAGCCTATATTACAATATGCTCTCATTTACTATCTTCATTCACCATGACAAAGGTGAAGAGGTGTCTTGCTTGGCCAAATTCCATGGACTACCGAAACTGCACCACCATGGTCAATGTGCTAGGGCATGTTGGAGAAGGAGGAACAATGGATAGAACGCTGTTAGAAAGCTGAAGGAGCCATTATGTCCATTCCATATCCACTCTTGTCTCTCTGTTGTAAACGGGGGTAGCAAGAGATAAACAAATGCCAGCACAGGGAAAAGAAGAGTGACCCACTGTGGCCCTTACAGCACTCATTAAACATAATGGGCTCAGCCAGGCCCCCACTGACACCCTTAATGGAGGCCCCGGAGAGGTTAAAGGACCATGCGGACCATTAGGGCCACTTCAAAGTTCACCCACCAAAAACGCAATAGAACACTAGAGATAGGCTACGGAAGAAGAAGGGGACAGATCCAGTTCCATATTCCACGTTTTTTTTCCTTTTCTTTTTCCATCCGTCGCCATGCCAATCAAAATGCTCCATAAACAAGTGGCTTCGTTGTCTACATTGCTCATTAAAGGGGCATTAGCGAGACCAGGGTTGTAAATCCGCACTTAGATCATCTTTGCGCGAGACGTCTCTAATAGGGTCGCAGGTTTGATCTGACACCCAGGCCGGCGGTGTTTAATGATCACATTTTCGGTTTAATAATAAAGCTCAGAGTACTGTAGTAAATCCCACAAATTCCCCACTCGCATTTTTGGCAAGAGAAATAACTCCTGACTATTGTGGGTCTCAGGAACATGAAGCCAAAAGGCCGAAGCCAAATTATTGCATGTGCAATTAAGGAGCCAATAGGATCTCTCATAGAGGGACTTGTGTGACAGGTAAAGTGGCACAAGCAGTAGACTCTATAAGTCAAAGAGCACTGCTAGTCCAGCTCCCTCACATAACCCCGAACCACACCTTGAGTTAGAAGAAAGCCATATAGAAGATATATGTACGCGGCTGTATGGAACATAAAAGCCAATGGAGTCATCTGCTGTGGTCATAAGTCACTGGCCCCAGACACAAGTGCAGGAGAGCAGTGAGGAGACAAAGCAAAGCATAAATTAACAGAACCTTTCGAAGAAGTCAACCCTTAGAATGCTGTAAATGTCTTGAAATTAGCCGATGTTGACATAAATAAGCTAATCTGCTGTTTCCATTAACATTCCAGTGAAAAACTAACCCTGGCCATTTTTTGTACACACGATAATTATTGGGATATTAAGTAAGTTATTATTTTGTGACAGTAGTTATGCCAAGTCATTGCTCTGTAATATCCAGGGAGTGTGGGACTAATACTCACCAATAGAAGACCATGGATGCCTCCCTTCCCTGGTCTCCTTCTAATGGTGCCTTTGGCATTTGGCCACGCTGCCTAATCACTACAATCTCCTCCATCAATGAATTAGCTCTGTCTCTGCACAACGTTGCTTGTGGTTCACACTTTGGTCCATTAAAACACAAAACAAAAACAACATTGTGTTGCCTCATTTTAACTATGACATGGTTTCAATACTATTTTTGCATCGGTAGACTAAAGGAAGGCCATTAAACCAGGCTTGTTCCCATGCCAAGGGGCTTATCAGTTGGCATTGTTTGGGATGTGGCCTTGAGGGCTAGCACTGCCTATATTTTCCCATCGGTGGCTGGTAAAGAGCAGGGCTTCATGCTCTGCTCATTGCCCATCAGGCATCTCTGTGGTCTGTAACCATGGGGACAGCCTTCCGACATCTTGCATCATTCCACCCAAGTCCCAGCAATAAAACTGTGCTTTATTAGCACGTGGAAATGTCTTGTGTGGCTTTCTGACATGCTAATGTAAACAGAGAAGGCACAAGGATTTAAAGTGGCACTGACACATGGAAGTGGGCTACTGGCAGGGTAAAGAGGTGAGCGAGCCTCTTAACCACGGGGCGACTGCGTTAAATCAACACCAAAGGTTTGGGACTTTCATTTACACTGAATAAACCGAGGCAAGAAAACTATTTATTTTATTACCTGTTTATACCATGTGGCGGAAAGACATGTGACACAGTGTATTCTAGGCCTGAGATAATGAAAATGCATGCCTCTTTCTCATACAACTATAATGAATTTAAACTACCGGTAATAATATTAATGGTAACAAAGTAGTTGTTGGGCTGGGTGGGGGGGGGTCTC
>OMKN01014078.1:0-12033 GCA_900302345.1 Melanonus zugmayeri | reverse complement strand
CCTAACCCTAGCTGCTCCCGAGCTGGCTGTCGCCTTGCATGGTTGACACCGCTGTTGGTGTATGAATGTGTGTATGAATGTGTGTATGAATGGGTGAATGTGAGGCACTAATTGTAAAGTGCTTTGAGTGGCCACTGGTTAGAAAAGCGCTATATAAATGCAGTCCATTTACCATCATTTACCATTTACTCCTGCCCCCCATCCAAAAAAAACTAAACTTGACTCTTTACCAGGGTTACCATACCCAACTTAAACAAGCAGACTCCATTGCCATACCTAAAATAAAATAAAACAACCCCATTGTCCCCACACCTCCCCAGTGGGAGGCTTTACAGGCAGAGCAGGTGGTAAGTGGTGACATGTCTGCACTCCTCTTGAGTGTGTGTCATGATGGCTGGTTTATCCCAGGGGGTCTGGACATAGGTCATTAGGACATACGGTCATTTCTGTCCTCAAGAGCATGCATATTAAGTATCAACATGATAGGATTATGCAAAAAAAAGTTAGGCTACAATACAATAGTAAGCTGGCAAAAAAATAAAATAGCCCCTTCAAACTAAATGTATTTGAATTAATTCAGAACAAATGGTGCTCTTTAGCTCAACTAAAACATCATATTCAAACCAAAAAAGTGAAACAAAATACATTATCATATAAATCATATTTAGTTAAAACATGTTTGTAGAGTGTGTGTGGTTGGTGGCTGGTTTAAGCAGCCTCACTTGGCCCGAGTCAGGCTGATTGGACTCTGGGGCTGGGTGAGGCTGCACACCTGTGGTGCATTTAGCAATCAAGCCCACAGGTTAAACCAGCCATCACCACACACACTCAGGACTGAGCCCTGACATGTCAGCCTGTACCACCTGCTCTACAAACAATTCATTGTTCATCTTGTTCATCCAATCGGTTTCAACATCACCCCGTGTCCTGTCCTGCCGGGGAAACCCTGAACGAGTCACTTTTGGTGGCCAGTAGTGAGTACGTTTGCTACAATGTTATTCACCAAACATTACTCTTCATTAGCTCCTAGGTTCTTGCAGCATGTGCCAGTTATTTGAGTTTGTTGTTGAGACCTTACAGGTGTGTGTGATCAGCTTTAATGACAATTGGAGGGCTATAACCGTTTGTGATTGGCTAACTTCAGGTTACAGCCCTACAATTAGCCAATCAAAGCCACTTTAACACCGGGTTATATTTAAACCTGTACTAGTAAAACTTAACATGCCAGAGTAGTGCCTCCATGGGAACAGCTTGCACACGGCAAATTGGCCAAATTGGTTCTACATAAATAATGGTGCCCATTCATTCCAATTATTCCCCTTTCCACTGCACAAACTCACAATGCTGTGCTTACACAGATCAGCCACAACATTAAAACCACTGACAGGTGAAGTGAATAACATGGATCATCTCGTTACAATGGCACCTGTCAAGGGGTAGGATATATTAGGCAGCAAGTGAGTCAATTAGACAGTTAATTCTTGAAGTTGATGTGTTGGATGCAGGAAAAATTGGCAAGCGTAAGGATCTGAGCAACTTTGACAAGGGCCAAACTGATGGCTAGACGACGATGCATCTCCAAGATGGCAGGTCTTGTGCGGTGTCCCCGATATGCAGTGGTTAGTACCTACCAAAAGTGGTCCAAGAAAGAACTACCGGTGAACCAGCGACAGGGTCATGGGCACCCAAGGCTCATTGATGCACATGGGGAGCGAAGGCTAGCCCGTCTGGTCCGATCCCACAGAAGAGCTACTGTAGCACATATTGCTGAAAAAGTGAATGCTGCTATGATAGAAAAGTGTCAGAACACACACTGCATCGCAACTTGCTGTGTATGGGGCTGCGTAGCTGCAGACCCATGCTGACCCCTGTCCACCGCCGAAAGCGCCTACAATGGGCACATGAGCGTCAGAACTGGACCATGGAGCAATGGAAGACGGTGGCCTGATCTGATGAATCACATATTCATGTGCATGGCCGGGTGCGTGTGCATCGTTTACCTGGGGAAAAGATGGCACCAGGATGCAGTATGGGAAGAAGGCAAGCCGGCGGAGGCAGTGTGATGCTTTGGGCAATGTTCTCCTGGGAAACCTTGGGTCCTGGCATTCATGTGGATGTTACTTTGACACATCGTACCACCTACCTAAACGTTGTTGCAGACCAAGTACACTCCTTCATGGCAACGGTATTCCCTGATGGCAGTGGCCTCTTTCAGCAGGATAATGCGCCACACTGCAAAAATTGTTCAGGAATGGTTTGAGGAACATGACAAAGAGTTCAAGGTGTTGACTTGGCCTCCAAATTCCCCAGATCTCAATCTGATCGAGCATCTGTGGGATGTGCTGGAACAACAAGTCCGATCCATGAAGGCCCCACCTCACAACTTGCATGACTTAAAGGATCTGCTGCTAATATCTTGATGCCAGAGACCACAGGACACTTTCAGAGGTCTTGTGGAGTCCATGTCTCGATGGGTCAGAGCCGTTTTGGCAGCACGAGGGGGACCTACACAATATTAGGCAGGTGGTTTTAATGTTGTGGCTGATCAGTGTATAGTCCCTGTACAATTTGAAACACTACCATGTAAGAATCGGTTTGAAACTGATTTGTGTGTGTGTATGGAGGATCAAACGTGGTGTCTGCAGCGCCGCTTGAACAATCCGCCTCCTGGTTCGCAAATGAATCTTTTGGTGTGAGTGTACAAAAGCGGGACTCTCCCGGGAAAATCGTGAGGGTTGGCAGGTATGGACTATACTTCTCCCTCTAGATCTAGCATCAGATCAGAAGAATTAATAATGGCTGCCAGATGCTCTGTTTTGGACCTCCTGTGAGAGGCGGCTGATCGCCTAGACGAACTAGAACGAAGTCACCCAAAGCTCTTGGCTCTCTCACAATTGTTCGCCAGTGTACATCCTTTGCTAGTTGCGTATGGTATAGATTTTCCATGTCAATTACGGAAGGCTGCGCATGCGCATTGGCTAGTAGTGGGGAGCAAGACAAATACAACCGATCTGTGAACTCATATAGAGTAACCAATGGCTGTTAAGTGACATCATCAAGACACGCCCCTCATTAACATATTAACATAACATATTCGACAATTGAGGCTTTTTTTTCTACATGTATTTATTTATTGAGTCATTTATTTCTTTTAGATTTTGGCAGTGTGTGTAGGCCATGTGTGTGTTCATGCCACTCCTGCATAAGTCAGTGCCCCACCCCAGTGAAAAAAGTCTGGACTTTTTGAGTACACACCACTGTGTACTCAAATACCAACCACTCTCTTCTCAGGGCTTTTACACAAGCCACACCTGTTTCTACGCGCCTCCCCCTGCTGATTTTGACGGGAAATCGTTCATAAATTCAAAAAATATTTAACTAGTGTTATGTTATGTGAGTGCTTTGATTAATAAATGTATTCTTTGATTTTTAAACAGTAGCCGTATGTTGGTGTTGTTCAGACTTTCTGAGGCTATTGCATGGTTAAATCAATATATTGTATTTTATGACAAAAATTGCCCCCTCGCCTTTTGCCCCCTCGGTCACTTCATCCTGGCGCCGGGCCTGCTGCTCCGAGTACACTTATTAACTATAAGACTTGTTTTTCCATAACTCTGATGTAGGCTGGCTAATATGTTCACAAAAATGTGTGTGTGTGTATGAGCCATGCATTTATTCTTTTATTACAGTCAGTAATAAAATAATAAATGCATGGCTCAGAGAGTGGAAGAACTTTGTATCGAGAGTTTGGTTTATTAAAGATAAAACCTGGTTACAGCAAAGCAACTAATGAGAGACCTTGGCGGGCATATGTCTGAAACTTACAGTAGCAAACAGGGATATTTATAGACAAGCATGCATGGACATTGTATGTAAAACAGGTTCAGCCCCAGGGCTAATGAGTGTAATTGTTAATAATAGTCTGTTGGAGCAACAACACATCTTTTCCCTTATGCCTGATCTGGCTTCTTCATGGAAATACAGGGGAACCCCGGTGGCTTGGATGATATCAGCAATTTGTGGGCTCCCGTATGTTATGAATATTACATATATATATATATATATATATATTATAATTATCTGAGTGCATCTAGTAGCGTTAATGGTTTGGTAATACATGTACACAAAGGTGTGTGTGTGTGTGTGTGTGTGTGTGTGTATTTCCCTCCAGGCTATTCAGCAGTGGGCACGTACACGTGTAGACATCGCGGAAAAGGCGCTGCTATTCATTCGATAAAGGTGTTTCCTCATTCCTGTCTATTATCTGCAGGACTGACGCCTTCCCCCGGTCTGCTCGGACGCTGGGGGGAGGAGGAGGAGGAGGAGGTGTTTATAATAACTCGAGGTAGGCTGAAGATGTGAGCAGTCAGTGCAGCAGTCAGGGCAAATTCAGCACTATGGGGAATTTGATCATCAACCATGGACTTACGTCCTTCATACTGGTAAAAAAAGTGACTGTTTTAGCCAACTTTAAGCGTGCTGTGTGTAGGCCTACCCGTCTGCAACACATATCTTTACGATCATTAATCCTGATTTGATTTGATTTTTTTTACTACAGATCGTTTGGATGGGCATCAACATTTTCCTCTTCGTCTGGTTTTACTTTTTCTACGATCTGGGGACACAGTTCTTCTACACGAGACACCTCCTCGGCGTGAGTACACGCGCCTACAGAGGGGTCGTCCTACCGGAGAGCTCACCGGGTTCATGTTGTTCATGTGTCCATGTGTTCATGTTGTTCAAGGTGTTCATGTGTTCATGCTCATGTTGTTCATGTGTTCGTGTGTGCATGTGTTCATGTGTCCATGTTGTTCTCTGTCTTTGCAGTCCGCGCTGGCCTGGGCCAGAGCCCCCGCAGCCGTCCTCAACTTCAACTGTCTGCTCATCCTGCTGCCGGTGTGTCGGAACCTGCTGTCTCTGGTCCGGGGCTCCTTTATGGTAATGAATAAAAATAATAATAGGACTATATATAATAATAATCATATTAATAATAATACATAAATAAATATGTGAAATATGTAAATAAATAATACAAAAAATACATATTTTTTTTACTAGTGCTGTGGACGAACAATGAGGAAACAGCTGGACAAAAACATAAGCTTCCATAAGCTGGTCGCTTATATGATTGGCCTGATGACAGGTAGGCCTACCTACACTATATAGATTTTATTTCAAGTCAAGCTTCAAGCTTATTGAAGAGAACGTATTGTTGTTTATTCATCTATGTGAAATAGAAAAAGGCTTTGGTAATCTTTGATAAGTGTTGCCAAAGATTATTTTTGAGGGATACGGTTACAATTTGACCTCTTCTCTCCCTTCAGGGGGAATGGGTGCAAATATTTAAGAACTTGACAGATTTGTAGGGGAGGAAACCCCCATCTCTTTCATTTGGAAAGTCCAAATAAGTGACATTCCAGCTTGTATTGTAGGCCTTTTCCCTCACATTCTAAAGCCATGGGAACATACTTTTTATTAAAACATTTTTAAATCAGACAACTTCATCTCTCAGATAAATGTGCCTTTTGAGAGTTCTACCACTAAGGTGTGGTGGTGGTTGTTTCTGACCACTAGCCGTCCACACCGTCGCCCACCTGCTGAACGTGGAGTGGTACAACAACAGCAGGCGAGGAGACTACGACGGACTCAGCACAGCACTGTCTGACCTGGAGGACACTGACAACAGCACCTATCTGAACCCCATCCGCAACATAGAGATTGTGAGTTCCACGCACACACACACATTACTTCTTGTTCCTCATTTTTTATATATATATAATATAATAAGTAAGGCTCATTCAAATATTGTTGTTGTCATCATCATCATTGCCATACGTTGTGTGTTCTCCGTGGCTCCCGGGTCCTCAGAACGCGCAGCAGACCCCCACCTACTTCGCCCTGACTAGCCTGGCAGGCATCACAGGGGTCATCATCACGCTCGCCCTCATCCTCATCATCACCTCCTCCATGGAGGTCATCCGCAGGTCATACTTTGAGGTCTTCTGGTACACACACCACCTCTTCGTCATCTTCTTCATCGGCCTGGTCATCCATGGAGCAGGGTAAGCATAGGGGCGTCCCCCAGCCGGTGCGTGAATCCAGGGGTTGGTGATTGGCTGATTGCGTGAATCGAGCCATGTGATTGGTTGATTGTGTGATTCAAGCCATGCGATTGGTTGAGTGGCTGATTGTGTGATTCCAGCCATGCGATTGGTGATTTCTCTCTCTCTCTTGCGTAACGCAGACGCATCGTGAGGAGTCAACAGAATCTGAATATACATAACTTCACGCTCTGTAAGGACCGCTTTGCGGATTGGGGGAAGGTCCCTGAATGCCCGCTCCCTCAATTCGCTGGAGGTTTCCCACAGGTGAACCCAATCCACCCTCTTGCTTCTGTTTAGTTTAGTTTCATGAAACAGAGTAATTTACCATGGTTGTTTTACTTACTTCGACTGACCGTGACTTCTTCTGTGGCTTTTAGACCTGGATGTGGGTGATCGGCCCGATGTTTCTGTATCTGTGCGAACGCATTCTACGCTTCATCCGCTACATGCAGGCCGTCAGATACAGGAAGGTAGGTGTTGGCTGCCATGTACTCTCCATGTTACCATGGTTTTTATTTTCATAGTACTGCCCTTCAATACGAGTGTTTCTAGTTCTGTCACCGTCTTGTACGTTCTCCAAAATTGTTGAACATCAAAATAAAAGCCCTCAGATGGATGTTTATATTATTCCTATCATTCACCTTCAGTTCTTCACTCTTTTTCTTTCAAAATGTTTACATCCAGATTGTGATCCGACCATCCAAAGTGCTTGAGCTGCAGTTGGTGAAAAATGGTTTCAAGATGGAGGTGGGCCAATACGTTTTCCTCAACTGTCCGTCCATCTCCCAACTCGAGTGGCATCCGTTCACCATGACCTCTGCCCCCGAAGAGGATTTCTTCAGCGTCCACATTCGCTCGGTCGGTGACTGGACCGAGAAGCTCATCAGTATGGTGGAAGAGCTGCCCGAGGGGGCGCAGGGACCCAAGTGAGTCCGTACTTTAATTTTTTCATTAAGATATTCAATTGATCAGCTTTTTTTCTTTTTCTTTTTTCTTTAATACAAAGCACTAAACAGGATGATCTAGTCGCTATTGGTCTTTGACTCGCAGCTGAAAGGTACTGGGTTTAAACCCCAATGTCTCCAGGCTACCTGTAGGCATCCTTGAGAAAGATGCCTGCTTTTATGAAAAGTTCTGCTAAACGACTAAACAGTGAACATGGTTTCAAACTGTGCCACTATAACGCGATCAACCTTTCTTCCTAAGAATGGGCGTGGACGGTCCCTTCGGCACGGCCAGTGAAGACGTGTTTGACTACGAGGTCAGCATGTTGGTGGGTGCTGGCATCGGGGTCACCCCCTTTGCGTCCATCCTGAAGTCCATCTGGTACAAGTTCAAGGATTCTGACCCCAACCTGCGCACCCGAAAGGTAACAAGTGAAACAAGGGGACAAAGCTTGGCTCAGGTCAGGTCTAACCTGTCCTCTGCTTGTGTTTCTAAAAGGCTGCCTTTACTATTGAAATGTGGATCACGCTTTGTATGCAGTTGCGCAAGATTTTAAGCAAAAAAAACTAAATACGCCTTGCTTCCTTGTTGCAGATCTACTTTTATTGGTTGTGCCGGGAAACCCATGCCTTCGAGTGGTTTGCAGATCTCCTACAGGTGCTAGAGAAGGAGATGGAGGAGAGAGGCATGGGGGATTTCCTCACCTACAAACTCTTCTTGACTGGATGGGATCAGAGCCATGTGTGTGGTCAATACTTAACACCGTCTTTCTTCAATAACAGATTTCAAAAGCTAATAACTGGAATGTTCATAGTTCAATGATTAACTCAGCCACCACCCTCCCTTCTGCCCTTTCTCAGACTGATCATGTGACGGTTCATTTTGATGAGGACACGGACGTGGTGACCGGCCTCAAGCAGAAAACTCATTACGGAAGACCCAACTGGGAGAAAGAGTTTGAACAAGTCCGCAAAGAGAATCCATCGTAAGGGGGGAATAAAAATAGCTTTCAGTGAAATAAATTGGATTCAAATATTTGCACATGGTTTTATTAAAGATGGGATATAATGACTTCACATTTGTCTCCCAATTGTGTTGCCTTCAGATCTACTGTGGGAACCTTCTTGTGTGGTCCTCAAGTCTTAGCCAAGGTGTTGGAGAAGAAATGTGCCAAATACTCAGACGTGGATCCTCGCAAGACCAGATTCTACTTCAACAAGGAGAACTTCTAAGAACATGGGTTTGGCTTAGTAATTATACCCTTCAAGGCAACTAATGAGGCCTGAATATCAGACCTAGTATCCTACCTCCATTCACAAAACTCTTTATCCATTACAAAAGCTATGGGGTGGACTGCTTTTCCTGCATTTCTCAGGGCAAGGCCTTTCTCTTTGTTTATATTGCAGCGATTCATGGCTTGAGACGAACTAAAGTTCGATTTTAAGGAGAATGCACTGATTGGAACACTGTTACCAAATAAATAATTTACCTTTATTACCTAGACATGGACTTGACTTAATCTACTGAATCCATCTTTCTGCTTGTCATTCTTAAAAATAACCCCACCTATTTTGATTATAATAGCTTGAATGAATCAGTGTGCCTAATACAACGCATAATTGACTTCATGCTTAAAGGTACTGTAAATACTGTATATAAACAGCCTTGTGTAGAATATATTTGAATAAAACATTCCACTCTCTAGGAATTATTGGCCTCTTGGAAACGATGCTTTATTATAGTTGTGCTCATTTCCTTGTGTGACAAGGAAACCTACCCAAGCCATCACACAGCACGGCTATGACACGCATTACTGGAACAGCACTTTGTGGTGTAATAAAACAATCCTTGATTCATGACAAATTAAGAGTTCAGGGTCAAGTTTGTTTCACTTTTTATTGATGAACAAAAATGAAGACAGTTTCTACAGCTACAAAAAGGAGAAAAAAAATCGGACTTTGGAAGAAAATGAACATGGCACGACACAGCCAACTGACTTTTGTTTAGCCTTCCCAAATGTCTCTTAGTCCACAAACTGCCACTTACAAATCTCCATCTTGAAAAACAAAACCTATAAAATACAAAGGATCCAAAAAAACAAACCTATAAAATACAACCCATCTAGTATGAGCAGCTGTCTTCAGACCGGTTTGATGTATCACAATGAGACGACTCCTTAACCCTGGGGAGAAAAAAAAAGATAACAGAGGAGACAAAAGGTATGCATGTATGAAGGATACATTACAGAGCAGCTCCTAGAGGAGTTCAAACACTGGTTACACTTCACGTACACCATGTGTACCATGTGCTGAGGCCTACCGTGGGCAAGGGAGGACATTACGGTGCTCCAGCAGTCTTCTGGATCTGCTCTTTGAGAATGAGAATACTCTGTCTCTGTTCTGGGGGCAGCATGGAGATCTGTTCGGGGGTGAGCTGGAGCACTTGCATGATCAGGGCGGCCTGGAGGAGGAGGGAGAAAATAAAAACAACAAAACCAGATGAATCTATCGTAGAAGCACTGCAGTAGTTCCCACGATGTGAAGGAGGCTACATGCAAGCTTGGACTTGAGCAAATTGAACCATTCGTCATGTAGTTATTTTTCATAAGCATTTCTATCTTTCTGAATAAATAAAAAGTGTCCTAGTGAGCTTTATTTAAAGATTTTGAACTCCCAAGTTCCAAACGTATGTACGACCAATTGTATTGACAGAACATGGTTGTGGCCATGTGTTGGTAGTTAAGTCAGGACGGTGGAGAGACAGCGGTAGGGCCTACCTTCTCCTGGTCTTGTGAGGAGATCTGGCTTTGGCCCGGGCTGAAGCCTCCTCCAGACTGTGGAGCGCCAGGACCCTTGAGCAAGATAAACAAGAGATTCAACTAGAGATTCTCTTATCAACAAAAGACACATTTAGACCAGGAATGAGGGAATGATGAAAATAGTTATATAAAAAAAAGCATCAATTGAAAATAAATCAACCATCTAATAAATACATGTAGAGATACTAGACATCCTTACGATGACAAGCAGAATAATGAGACATAATAAAGACACTACTGCCATTACCGGTCTTGCAGGTGGAGGCGCATTAGCAGCCATGTTGTGTGGGCCTGGGCCCGGCATTCCCCCTCCAGCCATGGGAACCCTCTGTCCAGCCACTGGCCCGCGGGCGTCCATGGCTCGGGGGTCGCGACCTGAAACCAAGACACCGGTGATGGTGGTACATTAGCAACGCTTAGGACAGGACCTGGAGCTAAAGGGACCTAAACCAAGAGGCCTCCATGAACGTGTTAGTATATATCAATAACATCGCTGCAGGGGAAATGCGACAGAGCGACAACTGAGCACAAATGTATGAGAAAAAAAAACTTGTTTGTTTTTTTTCAGCCTTTTTTTCTGGTTTTTCTACTATGGCAGTTGACGTCTTCTTGGAACATTCCTGGAAACAATAGAGTGCTTGACACTGTGTGGGTTAGACCTGAATGCAATGCGAACAAACAAGTTAAATATAGGACTGATGGCAATTCCATGACAAATGATGACGACACAGAAAATGCATCAATGTCAATTTTGTTGAATCAATGTGTTTTTTTATGACTAAAATGCAATTCATTCAATTAAATTGAATGAATTGCATTTTAGAATTGCATAAATGTGTTTTCTAGATTACCGGTACTTCAATATCACTGTGTAATTGCTGAGTTCACGTCGGTCTGAGCTCAATCAAAGCATTCAAGGCTCATGAACCTGAACATCAACATGCAGGGAATGATCATCTACGATTCATTACTTAGACGTAGAGGAAGTTGTCAAAAATCGATTTTAGAAGAGTTGCCGTGCACTCTGCTCATTTAGACATACACACATATAGGCCTACACAAATATCATTTTATAACATTTAAAAACAAAAAAACACCATTATAATCCGCCGTTAAACACTCGCAAAATGAATATAGCTGAATTAAAAATATCAGATAGCCTATGTGCAATCCTGCAGCTATTTATCCAACGAGACAACAAAACTGATCAGAGAGCCTTGATTATAGTCTAGAGAGGACGTGGATGCACGGTTCATCCTACATTTAAACAAGCTCAAGCTTTTAGTTTGTGTGGTTGGGGTGCATTAGAAAATACAACTGCTGTAAAGGGGGGCCATGGTTTGGAAAGGTTTGGGAGCATTTCAGCGCCGGCTCCCGAAGACGGACGTATCGATGCAGCCGTGGCATCGGTTTTAGCAGAAATTCTATCACAGCAATAAACCCTACATGTGCATCGTTGGATGTTTTTCAGAGGAAAAGACGTGAGCCGTGTTCGCTGTTCTTCCGACCGGATTCAGAAAGAGCTCTATTTATCAGCTCGCTCCGTTGGTGGCGTTGCGTTAATCTGATTGGCTGAAGGTGTTGTCTTGTCAAGGCATGGTTTCAAATCAACTGCTTATGGCAAAACGCCAGTCTAGTCTCTCTCTCAAAAGGGACTGAAAACACCTGAAAAATAGACTGGTAGAACCAGGCTGACAGTAGCTACCTCTGGTTTCTATTGGAGGGCCCCGGGGCTCCATCATGGGTGGTCCTCTGGGGTCCCCCATCATGTTCCTCGGTTCACCCATGGGTGGGCCTCTCATATCGTGGGGGGGTCCTCTCATGTCTGGCGGGGGGCCACTTCCCATCTGGCCCATGTGCATGGGTGGAGCTTGGTGGGGTGGAGGAGGCCCCATGTAACCCCTGCAATACACCAGAGTGACAAATAATGAAGGGACCTTTAAAAACGATATAAACTAATACACACTAGTGCATCAAAGTAATTGAGTGGAATAAATGAACTGCCTTTTGGATGAAATGAATGAAAACACCACTGGTTTTATACCCTTACTTCACTTCAAGTCATTGCCTAGGCACCAGCATACATTATATTTAGTGCTGTCAGTTAAACGCGTTATTAACGGCGTTAACGCAAACCCGTTTTAACGGCGTCAATTTTACGCGTTA
>OMKN01014070.1:0-17628 GCA_900302345.1 Melanonus zugmayeri | reverse complement strand
GAAGAGACTTAAGTATGTGGATGCTTAATGCTCGGCATGCTCTGTTGTGTAGCCTCCCTGGAGGTAAGAACGTGAGAAAGTGTGTGGATGCTTAACCCTCAGCATGCTCTGTTGTGTACCCTTCCTGCAGGTAAGAACAAGCGTGTGGGCAAGCAGCTGGCGTCCCAGAAGATCCTCCAGATGCTGCACCCCCACGTGAAGAATTGGGGCTCGCTGCTGCGCATGTATGGCCGGGAGAGCAACAAGATGGTGAAGAAGGTCGGTACAGACATGCTTCCTGGTGCTCGGGTCCAACTGATGAGCAGGGCTGTGCTTTTCTTTTGCTGTTGGAATGCCATGATGCTCCCATTTTAACTTAAAGTAATAGATGTTTTTATTTTTTTTACTTCATTTAGTGATTTATGTGAAAACAATATCTACGCATAAATGCACATGCTACGATTTTAATTATTTTCAGGTACAGAATGAGCTGTTTTTGACATGCATGTGTCTCCCTGTCATTAATAATAATAATAATACGCTTTATTTTTATAACACCTTTCATACATAAGAATGCAGCTGAATGTGCTGTACAATACAGCGCAAAAGAAAGAAAAAGGAACAGCAGAAAACCCTGAAGTTCACCCTTTACAGAAGAGAAGACTGGATAAATGCTCCTTGATTGAGCCGATCCTTTCTTGCTCTGTGGTTTGAAATCACATGTTTAATCATGTAATCTCTTTCAGGAGAATTCAGACAAGAGTGTGATTGAGCTCCAGCAGTATGCCAGAAAGAACAAGCCAAACCTTCACATCCTGAACAAACTGCAAGAAGAAATGACGAAACTGGCCAAGGAGAGGGTAGGAAATGACACCATGGCTATATATATTATTTAAATTTAAGAAGAACTGCATGACTTATTGTCTAGATCAGGGGTTCTCAACCTTTTTTCCCTCATGGTTAACTTTGGCAGTACACCCCCCCCCCCATATTGAATGGAGACAGATAGCTGGCTATATGGAATATTATTATTATTTTTTTACATTTTAATTAAAAATGTTCTTTGTAACATGGGCCATTTTGCATACTATTGTAGCAATGGGATGTTTGTTCAATTCAAACTTTATTGTTTCATACTGGTCTAGCTGTCGATAGTTTGTTGCAGAGAAAGGTTGTGAAATGGGAGCTTTCTCTGCAATGAAAGATCGTAGCCAACCTATGTTTATAACAAAATGACAAGCATAATGAAAACTCAAACCAACTGATTTGTTTTGAAATCCATTTTACTTTCAATTTGCTTAAATCAGTGTTAGATTGTGTGTTAGAGTGGCTCCAAAAACATAATTGATCATTGAAAAAACTCAATGTCATCTTTTCAGGAGGAAACCAGGAAGAAGCCCAAGATGACTGTCATGGAGTCCGCCCAGCCAGGCAGCGAGCCCCTCTGCACCGTGGACGTCTGAGTCAAGCAAGCACTGAAGCCCAGACACTGTAACACACACACACGCACACCGCCGTAGGCCACGCCACTGAGATAAAATGGCAATATCACAACACACTCGAGTAGCCGCTCCGCTTGTATCCATCTACCGTGTTTTGTTTGTTTTTGTTGGTTGTGGGGTCGCTGTGAAGGGTCAGGGCACTTCCAGGTCGTAGAGCAGGTGTCGTCTACCTCTCTACGCGTGTCACCAACAGCACTTGACAAAAACATCATGGAAAATGTTGTGACTCCTCCCCTCAATGGCACAATTTGTTTGTTATTTTCCTATTGGGAACCGACGATCTACCATGTTTGGGTTGTTTATTCTCCAGATCTTTTGAAAGGGATTTAAACATTACACACTTGTATACTTCTACCATGTGTTTTTAATAGGAAAAGTAAATGAAGTGTTTGTTTGGTATTTTTATGCTTGGTGTTTTAATATTTTAGGCAACTACAGATGTGTTTTTTTGTTTGTGTTGCTCTTCTGAACGGGCAGGTAATGGTTTGCACCATGAGACATTTGTTTTGTGAAGTGACCTCTATTCTACAGAAACTATGTTAATGCACTCTTGGCCTTTTCTTAGGGCGTCTAATCATGCTGTTACGACAAGTACTGCATTCAGGCAGGATGGGAGTATTTTGTTTTTCTTTTGTGTTACGAGACTTGTTGCCTTTTGGAAACATATCAGCAGAGAGCAGTCAGCGCTGCTCTGTCAAGCTAGTGTCTTTCTCTTTACACTAGCAGTGCAGAAACCGAAGCACAGGGCCAAAAAGTACTGTAAGGGGTGAAGCATTAGTTGATTGTTTTGTTTTTCTTTAGGTGTAACTAGATTTTTAACATGCTTAGCTTTTTATGGCAAACTGGCAACGGCGTGTATTTTAACCATTCAGCTCAATGTGGTTCAGTTGCTTTGCGAACACTTTTCTGTGCCCCTGTTGACTTAAGTGAGCTTCATGTTGCCTTAGTTGACTCATTTCATGAAGGGCTCCGAATGTGTACATTGGACCTAAAACCTAAAAAATAAAGCATTTATATAGCCAATTTAGTATTTTTATTGGTGATGCCTATATTACGAATATAAATGCCTACAGCATGTGCATATTTTTGATAGTTGGATTGTGCATCATGCTCGCATCGATCTGCCATCGTCATGTGACTGTTGATCGCGTATCCTAGTCCAGAGATTTTCACGATTTTTCTAAACAATTGGTTAACTTACCTCATACAGAAATTAGTTGAACTGCAAAAGAAGCGGTACATACCAAAGCTTAAATACAGTCTTATGCTCTTACAGAAATACTTAATGTTGCAAACTACAAAGAGTATATTACCAGTGGGTTGCATAAATGCAATACTTGCTGGAATAAACTAGAAAACTGCTGTGCATTTGTGTTGAAGTATTTGGCCTGTGCATTTTTTCTCCCTTGAATGTTCATCGCATCGGTGAACATTTTGTAAAGACAAGGCTGTGCTGGTAGTAGATGGCTTGAATGTGTGCGCTTTCCTCCCTTCCCTGTGTTTTGTCTTGCCAAGTGTGTGTCAGTGGAAAGAAAAAGTTTTTACATTTGATGCGATGGAGTCGTCTCCGGATTGTCTGCTTGCGATGTCGCTGCCTAGAAAATGAAGTAATGATTACAACTTGAGCTCTATGACTATAGTGGTATTCGATATGCGAATAAATTGTCTTGACTAACTTGTGTTTCTGTCAATTTTCTTAGTCAACAAAACACATTTTACACTGGAAAACCAAAGCAGATTACCACTTTAATAGAAAAAGGATATTTTTTCAACAATGTGCATTTCTTCTACAGGAAAACTAATTTGACAAATTAAGAAGGGTAGGTGTGGGTCCTGCGAGTATCTATTGCTTGATTATAGCATTAGCAGTGCTGACGCCATTCAATAACGCTATTGTGCCTTGACCGCAGTCTCTTCCTGCTCATCTCCGGCATTCTGGGAGCTGTAGTCCACCCTCTCCAGCAGCAGAACCATCTCCATGTGGACGGTCTGAGGGAAGAGATCCACGGCCAAGCAGCGCGCGGGCCGGAACGGCGCTCCGTGCACTCTGTTAGATGGCGCTCTGCATAAACTGGAGAAGCAGTGGTTAAAATGGCTGCCATGTACAATTAGCGCAGAAAGTGTTTTATGAAGGGCTAATTGGTCTGAGACGGTAAACAACCCTGTTTAAGTCACTATACACTTAAATAAAATAAACATGTGACGACGTAACTCACTCAATGAAGTTGGCCATGGCGGCCTTGGCGTTACACGCCACATACACCAGCCTCTTGAGGTGTTCGGCTCTCCGGATGGCCAGCACAACTTTAGAGTCTGTTTTCCAGTCGGAAAAATCACACAAAGCAAAATAACTAATCCTGACCCAATATTGCTCAGACGGTTATGTGAACATGGAGGTGCAAGTGTCGGTTAAAGTGATGCAACATACGTAAGCCGGCTCTGGGTGGGTCCACGATGGCAGTGATATTGGGCGACACGAGAGCGTTGAGGATTTTGGGGAACACGTCCTCTGCCTTTCCACAGTGGAACTCCACATTGGTCAGCCCTGAGACGCACACAGACCCATCATCCGGTATTCAAAAAACAATCCTGTTATATCAATAGTTAAGATATATTAAACCCTATTAAACCGGAAACCCTGAATTATGTGAATGTGCCAATGGAAAACCTGGCTGAGCTAAAAAAACAAAAAACATTGTAAAAACACTGTACCATTGAGTTTAGCGTTGTGTTTAGCATCCTCCACGGCCTCTTGACACAGCTCGATGCCAATCACTTTCCTGACCCTCTGGAAACATTAAAGTACATTATAAAATGTGTCATTCAAATTGTTTTGCGTTAATGAATATTGTTAAAGGGTACCTTAGCCAAGGATATGCCGATGGTCCCTGTGCCGCAGCAGACGTCCAGCACTGTGCTGTTCTGGTCCAACTGAGCCCACTCCCCGACTTTAGAGTAGAGGACCTCTGCTGCACCTGTGTTGACCTGGCGCACATACATACACACTTTTACAAGGATACTTTACCTACTACTTAAAGGCTCTTTTTTCTTACAGATGATTTATACGTCGATTTATACAAAGCAACACAACAATGTGTTATCATTAATGAGCAGGTAGGGCATCTTGATCAATGATGCCTACAGGCAGAGTGATCATTGAGGTTTGAAGCCAGAACATTTCTGCTGGGAGTCCAGCACCCTAACCACTAGACTATCCTGCTCCAAACGGTGCAATGTGATGGTATACACGTACATGACGGTTGGTTGGTTTTGGAGCTACCTGGAAGAAGGAATGAGGAGATATCCTGAACTTCAGCCCCAGGAGTTCCTCCTGGATGTGACCCTCTCCAGCCAGCAGCTCACAGGGCATGTCCTCTGGTCTGGGGGAGGTCCTTGACAAACAAGAGGTAATGTGAGGCTGGGTGATAAGAACTCAATGCCCCGACAGAGTTATCTTTACATGAATAAGCCAAAAATAGCACACGAAAAATAACACACAAGACCTGGCCATGTCTTAACAAGTCATTTGGGGCAGCTTCCTTGTTTAAAGTACTTTACACCTTCTTTAAATACAAATAATCTCAAAAATCAATCCTTTGGGTACAATGTCTTTCTGACCTTTGACCTTCTCTGACAAAGTAAAGGGAGGTCACCCCGCTGTCTGCCCCCTCTCCTTCTGTGAAGAACTTCTTCAGTGCGCTCTTCAGAGAGTCCAGCTCCTCCTCCTCAAGTTTCTGCAGAAATCCACAAAGAGCAGAAGATTAAATGAAACGGCTGCCAGTATGGATCAAGCAAATGGCATACAGTACATTTTAAAAAGGTAAGCACACTTACTTGCTAGGAAGCAGAATACATTTTCATCATTTAAACAGGTTTAACAATGGCACTGGCTTAACAGAAGACAGCAGTCTGTCCATCAAATGTCCAAACATCTCATTTTAAAATTGAGCATTTTGCATTGAGTTTCTAAACCAACATGTAAATTGACAGCTGTGTGAGCACCTGTGGGTTGAAGAAGATCATGGCCATGGCCTGTTTGGTCCTGGTGGTCCGCACCGTCAGCTGCTTCCAATGACCCTCGTATGTCTCAGGACTGTACACAGAGTACGCTGTTGTCCTGTGCGGAAAATCGCAACTACTGTTCGTACTCGAAATGTAAAAGGATTTGAGTTCGAGTTTGAACAGAACGGAGCTCTATGACTTGTGAGGGAATTATTATTTATTCTACTTCAGACACTAAAGTCATTTAGTCACTTTGAACACAGACACCTTTTCTACTACTTGTATATCAATATCTTTTTTCCATAGATTTTTGCATATTCTCTTTTGAATGTTATCACTGTACTGTACTTCTGCTGTGACACCCACATTTCCCATCTGGGATTAATACATTACATCTTATCTTATTTTGTTGAAAATAACAGAGGACAACATTGTGGCCACCTGATGAACTTCTGGAAGGCGGCAACCACTCTCTTGGCCTCGGCGGAGACGTGGGTGGTCTCAGCAGGCCCTACCACAGCGCAGGAGCCCCCCTTGTATTTCCCCAGGCGGAACCCGATGGTCTTATCCTCGCCGTCTGCGCCCATGGAGATCAGGAACTCGCACTTGTTTCTGTATTCCGTCTGCAAGTGCACAGAAAGCAGAAGATGCCTTTAGATGGGATTTATGTGGGGCTTGAGGTGATTCGTATAATTCATATTTAGCATCAGGATGCCCACAGGTAGACAGCGGACACTGGGATTTGAGCCCAGAACTTTTAGTCTGGGAGTGAAACACCCTAACCACTACTCGATCCTACATATCCTAAAAAAAAAGTACACTACTTCAATGACAAATATTATAATAAACATCATGTCCTACTGATCTGAATGACTTGGTGCTCAGGTAGTGAACGTACCTGTGAAGGAGATGGTTGAATGTCTTCCAGTGGGCAACACATCTTGTTATATTTTCCTTTTTGTGCAAAAAGCCAGGGCCCCATGGCTTTGTTGGTGCTGCCAATTTCTCTAAAAAAGAACAGCAGAGCATTACCTACATGACCTCCAGCACCATTAACGCTAGATGACATCTGACACTTTTACATCAGTATTGTTTATCGCAATGGTTCTCAAACCTTTTGGACCAAGTACCACCCTACATTACACCACCTACACACCTTCCAAGTACCACCAGTTGGTACCACTACATGATGACGGAAAATTCAAAATGTAATAATAAACTTTATTTGTATATAGTGCTTTACAGTTGATAAAATAAAGGTAACATAGCTGTAACGTGTAATTGTATTTAAAACAATGGTAACACATATTTAGGGAAAGTCATGGACTGGGGGCCTCAAAAGGCAATTACATTTTCAGAGCCCACCTCGGGGCGTCCCAGTTTGAGAACCACTGGTTTATGAAATACAAACAGCTTTGTACCACAATATTAATATTCTGGTTAAGCCACAATATGAATATTCTCGCTAAGGTCCTGAACTGTCCAATGCTATGAGTTATGGTTAGGTTACCATTACGATTTACAATTTGGCTCTTTTTAAATGCATTACAGAAACCAAAACTAAGAGCAGGTATCGATTCAACATCTTGCTCAAGGAGGCCAACAGTTAGGCTGCAGTCATTGGGAATCAAACCCAGAACTTTTAAAACTGGGAGTCATACACACTAGCTACTACACTATCCCACCCCCCGTGTAGCCCTAGTCTCTCTGTTTTTAAGAGAGATCGCTCAACAGCTCTTACTTGGCCAGCCTCTGCAGAACGCCCTCCACCTCCTGCTGTTTGCGCTGCAGCTGCACCTCGTAGGGCACCTTCCACAAAGGAGTCACCACGTTGGCTATCTGGACACCGAAGGGCTCGCCGGCCTCCTCCGCCTCCTGCCTCTTGGCGGCCGGCCCGCCTCCGGGGCTTTCCTCGTAGTCTCCCTCGTCCCGCTGCCTCCTCTTCCTCTGGATGGGGTCGGCCTTGGGCTTGGCCAGCCGGACGCCGAGCACCTGGCCCTTCCACTGCATGCCGTGCACCATCTTCATGGCCTTGTCGCGCTCCTCCTCGTTCTTGAAGGTGACGAAGGCGAACGTCTGCCTGCCGAACAGCTTGATCTTGTGCGGGCTCAGGCCGTGCTTGGACAGGAACTTCTTGAGGTCGTTGAAGCCCACGAACTTGGGCAGGTTCTGGATCTCCACCTTGTAGATCTCGGAGGTGAAGAGCTCCTCTTTGATGTAGCGGTACAAGCCGGGGTCTGATCCGGACTTGCCCGCCTCCGCTTGTTGGGTCCCCGGGGTGTCATCGCTAGCCGTGGTGTCGTCACACTGTTCCGTGGCTGTGGGTGTTGCTGCTGCTGGTGGCGGCTCAACCACGGGGGTGCTGCCGACATCCGCCATTTGGATCTGGACAGGGTAGAATAGCCTAGAATGTACCACTTAAATATCTCGGTTAATAGAAACAAGACTCAAAATCTTCGGAAAGACACTTTGTACCAATTGACTTGTCATCCGTAGTTGCGGCAGTGCAAGAGCGTTTCATTTGGTTAGTTTCTAGTGATATAACCTTACACTACAGCGCGATTACTACAAGACAAGCTCTGCTTAAAGTACGCGACGTGTCTATAGTTTAGAAGAATGAATCAAACGGTCTTGCAGACGTGGACTCAGTGATAAAGTCGTGTCGCCTACCTGGTTTAACAGCAACAACTGGGCGCCGCCATGTTGCTTTAGCCACGTGCAGCACGTGAACCTGTCCGTTCTAACCACGCCCCTTCCTGTCATGGTAGTAAAATAGACGAATACACAAAGAGGTCATATTGTATTGTATACTCTATATCACAAACGTTTTAACAGTCAAAAGACACGATCGTGGCGATGTTGCAACAGTTGTTAAAAAACAACCAGAACAGTTAGAAACAACTCAAAACAAACTCAACACACAGACAGGAAATAACAAACAGGAAACCAATAATTCGTTATTATGCATTTTTAAAATGGGAAACGTTGCGTCTATAATAATAATAATAAAAAAATGTCGGCATAATATTTGGCTAAATGTACGTGTCACACATTGTTTTCAAACGTCCATAAAATGGTCAATATAAAAACTTTACATATAAGTTTGATGACGATACATACGTTAGAATCCATAACCACAGATTGTGTATAGAAATGCTGTGTTTAATATCGCGCATGTACTATAATATGTACATTTTATTTAATAATAGAAACTATTAGTGACTAAACTGGTCGCGTGTCGGAATGTGGGCGCGGGCAAGGGTAGGAAATTCGGCGCGCGAAACCTCCAGCAGGAAGCGACTCCGGAGTTGACGGCGTCGAACCACAGTGTCCGTCAAACAAAATCCATAATCTACAAACATCTACACTAATATGGCAGATCCCAAGGTACGTTTGCGTCTCCGGGATAGTGATAAGTGTCGTGCCAATAATAACGTTAGCATTTCTCGCGGACAAAGGCGTGTTTTGTGTCATTCGTCAAAGTTTGAACGGGAAGCGACAAACCCAAAAAATGCCGGCAACGAGTCACCGTGTCGCGGTTAACAACAGAAACACGACATGCGAGAGGGTTTCAACCAGGGCGTCGTGGTTCAAATTTGAATATGTTATCGCTACGTGTATTCACGCGGATTATCGACAAGTTCGCCGCCCGGTATAGAGTCGGGCAGCGGATGAAGTGAACACGGTAGACGGCATGCTCGCGATAGCCACTCGGGAGTGATCTGCCTTTTAAACGCGTCGGCAGGCGTAACATTCGTGAAATGCTCGGCCGGGTTAACGGTGTAAACGGAACACCGGCGGAATTAAACCGAAGTAAAGCCCGAGTGAAGCTCGCCGGGTTGTTCGCCTTTGTCTCCCCAGCCTGTTGGTAGCTGCTACACGGAGTGCTAACGCTAGCTAACCGGCTGCTCTCCTCTAATGGACTCCGTCACGTTGAGCCAACAATGAGGAGAGACGCGCGGTCACGTTCAGTCATTTCTGCATCGGTTGACAAACACGGTCTAAGAAATAGTTGTCATGGGCCTCGTTAAGTTGAACTGAATGGCAACCCGTGCTGCTAGCTAGCTGGGGCTAGCCGTGATGGGCCTAGTGGCGTTTAGCTAGGCTGCCCTGGAAGTTAAACTATTAAGTTACAATACAAGTGTTTGCCAACACCTTTACTTTGGACTAATGAACCACTTGTTAATTTAAAGGTACGCGTGTCGAGTTTGTAATTGGCTTGAATACGTTGTTGTAGGTAGCTAGGGACACGTTTACGTCTACACGTTGCTCTACTGGATTCATAAGTATTTGTGAAAGCTAAAAGTCCACCCCTTTGTTTTGTGTGATGTAAAAGATGGTAACACATCTTCTCTACATTCACTGAAGTGCAATTCTTAACGGATTTCACCAAACTGATCTCACCAGGGACATAAAAAGCCACCTACGCCAAGGTTTGCTACTCGATCCATTTGAATATACCAGGCTATCAAGAGAATGGAATAAAAGTGTTTTTTGTTGTACATTTCTGATCTCAAAATCCTGCCTCACATCAAAGTTGCTTGGCTCAGCAGCAGCGAAGTACAAAAGGTTCCCACAACAAAAGCTAAAACTCACAAGCATGAGCTCTTAAATCCCTCTATTTGAACGGGCGTGTAGATGACGAACCCACTTTTTAGACCAAAGTTCACTGTCTTTAATTTAAATGACCACAATGTGATGATGATCTTCTTTACAGGACGCACAAGAAGAACATGACCCAGACACTGCAGAAGACTCCAACCACGACCCCCACTTTGAGCCTATCGTATCCCTCCCTGAACAGGAGGTGAAGACACTAGAGGAGGATGAGGAGGAGCTTTTCAAAATGTAAGCATCCCCAAAAGATCCTTTACACTCCATACATACACCATACGTATTCCCTAATAGTCGCACAACACCTAGGTGATTGCATCTCTTTTTTGGAGGTATTTTAGATGAAAAGTACGTACAAGAATTTGAAAATGGTAATAAGGTGCAACAATGAATTTTTATTAACATGCCGTACTAATCAACTAAAATAAAAGTGCTCTTGTTTAAAGTGCATACAGTTCAATAACTTAAATTAACTTAAATAAATCAACTTTAAATAATAAAGAAAGTCCCCTCCCTGTCCCCTTTTACAAGAGATCCCCAGAAGCCCCAGGGTCTGCAGATGGCCAACCCCTATCCTTTGACCATTCTTGCCCTTTGTCCCTGCAGGGTGAACCAGGTGTTCACACTTTCCCTGGCAGCCAAGTGCTCCAAACTAGGCCCCTCAATGCTGACTCTAATATGGTCCTCCACTGTGTCTGTGTGGAGAGATGCTCTGACCTTTGATCAAACAAAATTGGCCAACTGTTTGACCAAAATATGACATTAGGATTTAAATAATAATATAAAATAAAAACAACGAAAGTCAAGTGGCAACAGTGCTACCAATATATTTTTTAGTGGCACTGGGGAGTTTTAATTTCGTAAATGTGAGGCCAGTACAGCAGCCCGACAGTTGGATATTCCTTGTTACAAATCATTTAAATTTAGTAGGGATCCGCCAATACCGGCCTAAAATGTGGCATCTGTGGCTGGAGTCCATGCATAGCTCCGATACGATATCCCGTTTTTATCTCACTCAACTTTGTTATATTGGGAAATAAAGCTGCTTTTCACCTGAAAGAGATTATATCAAGTATTTATATTGTAAAAGTTCAGTCAATTCAAAACTGACTTTTGGATGTTAGATTTTTAGAAAGTTGATAATGACACAATGTTACATGGCATATAGTTCAGTCATGCATGTGTCCATTTATTCATATTTTACAGTTAGCATATGGGCTAATCTAATATTCAGCTTTTTAATGCAAGAAAAACAACCTACTACTTAATCCAAAGTGACTGAGAACAATCAAAGCGTACAATCAAAATTGGAGTAACACTACACAAGCAAGTTTGTAAAGAACTAGATACAAATATGAGGTCGGTAGATGATAGACGCTCGTGGAGCATTCCAGTAACTCTTGCCCGTTTCCTTTTCCTCCAGGCGCGCCAAGCTCTACCGCTTCTCCTCTGAGAACGACCCCCCTGAGTGGAAGGAGAGGGGCACCGGGGACGTGAAGCTGCTGAAACACAAAGAGAAGGGCACCATCCGCTTGCTCATGAGAAGAGACCGGACCTTGAAGATCTGCGCAAATCACCAGAGTGTGTAATTCCAGCCTCATAAGTCGCTAATGCTTTGATGATTAGTTTTGTTTGCTACTTAAAGAGGAACTTTGCTGCTTTTCAAGCGGTTTTGTATCATTTCAATGTGGGTAGTATATGCAAATGAGCATCGGCAAAGTTCCCCTTTAAGAACAGAATAGGAGGCTGATAAATATAGACATCACTTCCTGTGCAACACTAAACCCATCAAAGACTAAATTGGTTTCAAATGAGTCCGTTAAGCTGTGGGTAGGTGGCTTTCATTGTTGGGTAGGTAGTAGGGATGCAAATTTGTACTTTTTTTCCTGACCAATAACCAATACTCGTTAACCGATAAGAATAAATGTGCTATAAAAAATTAGAGGGAAAAAAGCTGAAGCTGCTACTTGTATATGGCATAACAGACATAACAGAACGTAACAGAACGCCTTAAAAGACAACCTCGCCGAGCAATCTTAAAGGCAAAGTAACGTGAACAAATTATGACGGTGTACTAAACTACAATCGTTTTAGAGTAATGTTATAAAGTTTGAATACAAAACTAATTAAGGATATTTCGACTATTCGAATATTTGGCGCCAGCCCTTTTATTTTTGTGTGCCACGGCAAGCAAAAACAGCAAAAACAATGTGGGGGTTTATTTTATAATTAATTTAACTGATGGTGTTAATCGGTCAAATCATATTGTTGGTTAACGGTTAAACGGTTACTTGTTGACATCCCTAGGAGGTAGCTTTCATTGTTTCGTTGATACTGTAATGGTTGCCGTAGTGAAGTGACTATTGTTACACTGTCCAATCAGCAGAGCCCATTTCCTGAACCTGTTGGCTGAGTGATACTCAGAGTGAATACAACTTGCTCACCGCATTAACCAGACTCCTGTCCTCTGGTTACCAGTTACCACCATGATGGAGCTGAAGCCCAACGCTGGCAGCGACAGGGCCTGGGTATGGAACACACTAGCAGACTTTGCAGACGAAAGCCCGAAGCCTGAACTGTTGGCGATACGTTTCCTTAACGCAGAAAGTGAGTATTGGTGCATTCTGGTGTCTTTTTAATATAATATTTTTAAAAATAAATTCTGTAATCTGTTCTAAGTGCTGGTATTTGCCTGTAAAGAAATGTCACAGAACGATATATAAAATAAAAATATAATATACATATAATATAAAACATTAATATATATTTTTTGCCAATTGGGATAAATGCTAGCTAGTTTAATATGTAGCTACCTTGCTAGTTTTAACTAGCTGGAGTAAATGTTGGCTAACAACATTTCCTCTTTTCAAAGCCCAAAAACAGCTAGTCAAACCGCATAGACGGATTAGTGCACTTCTAGTTGAACATCCATCAAACCACTTTAAAGTGGTGTCAACACTGAACATGCAGACTCACTCTGTTCTTTGCTGTTCTCAGTCTAGAACTTTTTCTGTCTGCTACACTAATGCGCAGAGTAAACAACTACTGGCTTTTTCTGAAAAGCTGGTTCTGATATGTTCTGCAACACAAAATCACACACACCAAGTACAGAGGCTACAACACCCCCCCCCCCCCCCCCCATACTGGCCGCGTGTCGGTCTGCATGGCGCCAAAAGAAACGACCTGCATGTTCAGATCAGTCGTTAAACTCAAGTCTCCCCACACCGGCCGCAAGCGAGTGCGTCTCTACATTGCTGCTCGTCCTAATTGCTGTTGGATGTGGTTGTATTGTGTTGCGCTGCTGGCGGTTTGCTTAACTAAAGTACTGGAATTAGTAAATGGTGCGAGGTGAAAAAGTACGCGTACGTGCGCATCTGGTGTGGGTAAACGACGGGTCCTGCGTTATTTGATGCTCGCTCACGGCTGAGTTGTCGAGGGTGTGAGAGGCTCGGTACAACTGCAGTAACTCAATTGGCGTATTATGATATGTTCAATAGATTTTTGTCTTTCCTTCCAAATATTGACCCCATCTCTAGTTACTGGTTTTATTTCATGTTTACCTTTTGATTCATTTGATTAGTCTGCATCACTGATGGTGCTCTTGTCTCCCTCATTGTTTTATATATTGTTGTGTAGTGTTTTATATATTGTTGTGTATACAACTGTTCTGCTGAAGGGAAATTGTGGTGGTCCACTGCAGACCTCACTTTGGTTCAACACTATTCTACAATATTTCAACGGTCTAAACTTGAACTGTCTGGAGACAAAAGGGACGATATCATTGAACAAAAGCAATGGCTGCAGAACGTTGCATAGTGCAGATTTAACTTGATTAACTTGAGTCAATGTTGAGTAACGCTGTTTCTTCTTCACAGATGCGCAGAAATTTAAGGTGAAGTTTGACGAGTGCAAGGAGGAGGTCAGAAAATCTCAAGAGGATTCAGGTACGTTTAAATACACAATGAGGTGGTAGGACTTCAGCCCAGTAAACTTGGCTTGGTCTCACTAATGGTCCAATACTATCCTAATGGATTCTGCTCCAGGCCTCTATTCAGATATCAGTCGTAAGGAAAGCTGACTGAAGGCACCCAGTCAAACTGCATACACACCAGATTAGTGCGCTTGTAGTGAGAGCGCACTAATCTTCCCACCATCATGTATGTGATGTTATACTTAAAGATCACTGAATGCAGACTCACTCTGTTCTTCACTGTCTCTCCAGTCCAGAACTTTTTCTGTCTGCTACATTAATGGTCAGAATATATCAAATACTGGCTTTTGCTGAAAAGCTGGTTCTGGTTTGTTCTGCAACACACGCAGGGTTTTCCATAATCGCCGGCTGCCGACTACTCGCTCCTCTTCGGCTACTTATGCTCGACATATCAATTAAAAATTCTGGAGTTGGGTTAACAGGGTTAGTCCATCATAAAAAGGCAGTGAATTTGTGATTTGTTGCTGATTTTCTTTTTGTCTTGACGAGGCTTTACAACCTGTTTCTGTTATTCAATTTTGTTCGCATAGTAACAAGTTATTTCTGTCTAGAGTGGATATCAATGGTGTCTATGGTTCTTTACAAGACCAGATTATAGGGTGCACAAACTCCCGGTGCACAACCATGAATCTCCCCACACAACATGTTTACCTAAATAAGTAGTTCTGATGCCCAGTCAACATTTGTATTGAACAAATTATTATACGGGGTTGTTAAAATAATAAGTGATGATAGCGATATTGGTATTATAATAATGAAACTGGTCTGTAGTAGCCTACTTTTAAAATCAACTTATTATTGGATAAGGACTCTTGGATTTGTTTTTTTGTATAGTTTTTTGATCCAAAGTGACTATTTGTCTCTTAGATGCATGCCATTAATGAGCAGGTAGGGGTTATGCATCATCCTCTAGGTAGATGCCAACAGGTAGACTATGGATATTGGGGCTCAAACCCAGACCCTTTTGGCTGGGAATCAAACACCCTAACCACTATAGCCTGCCCCCTGATTTAATTATTTAGTTATTGATGATTTCATGAAATTAGTGATTCAATATGCATTGGTTTTAAAAGTTACACATGAGCATGAGGAAGATCTGAGTTTAGATCTGGTAAACATTCAATGTTGATTGAAATAATCATGCTCATCTATGTCGTTTTGATTGTCATGCTTTCTTAAACATGCAAAAAATATGAATTATTAGCACAAACATTTCAAATAACTGCAGAATCCTTTAACTGGCTACATTTGTCACCTGGCTGGCTACTAAAAAAATTGGGGAACACACTGCACGTGTTTTTTAAATCATGCTCTACCGTCATCTGCATAGGCCGGGCAATCCACTACTCAATCCAAACTTAACACAATGCCATTTCTAAAGAAGGCATTCAATGACGGCATAACTTCATAGAGGATGTTATGAGTAACGACAGCATAGCGTAATGGCTGGCAAGGGTGTTCAACTACAAGCCAGGGTACTGGGTTCAATCCCCGATGTCCACAGCCTACCTGTAGGCATCCTTGAGCAAGATGCCCGGCCCTACCCTAGGCTTAAACTATGTCTCCAAAATTCAGCATCATGAACCTTTGTGACCTTTCTTTACCACAGACGATGACACCACAAACAAAGTGGCAGAGAAACTGGAGGAGCTCTCTGTAAAGGAAGACAAGAAGGTGGAGGAGAAGAACAAAGTAGAGGAGAAGAAAGAAGATGCAAAGGAGGTGAAGGTGGAGGAGCAGAAATGAGAGAATTACGAACTTGCTTTGCTGATCCTATTTTTCAGTTTCCCCCCCCACCCCCTTTTTTCTACAATAGACTGCAAAGGAACTGAATTTGGACACTTGCATTTTTGAATTATTTTTAAGTGTTTTTTTTTTATCCTTCTCGGTGCCTCCTAAGATGGAGGTCGGAGTGAATCATCCCAAAACAAAAAAACGGCAAAATTAAATCATCTTTTGCTCCCAGTCCTGTTTTTCTTACACCTTCTTCCAATCTAGTCATCTGAAACTGATTTGAGGCTCGTGATGCCTAGTATTCCCACATTGGGGGTTAGTTTTTTTTTCTTTTTGTCATTTGGAAGCAGTTAGCTTTTGTAGGAAAACAGGATGGCGGCCCGCTCTGTCCGAAGAGGTGGAGACGGACGTGGAGCATTGTGTCCTCCTTTACCCGGCGTCTGAGACTCCGTCGTCTAGATAACAGAATTGCCTTGTAGGAAGTCTTGTCTTTCTTCCTAGGGTTAGCCTACGTCAGTGGGTTACTGTGGACGGGAGCACAGTGTAGAAAGGATCTACCACCAAGAGGGATGATTCAGGATGTATGCTGTGAAATGCAGTCTCTCCACTGATATGGTTGTCAAGTTTATCACACGCACTTCGCTTTATTTTGTTTGTTTTACAAAATCCAAAATCAACGGTTAATCAGATTTTGGTGTCGGCTGAACATCCCAAGCAGGGGCCACTAGTCTGTATTTGTAGTCCATAACATTCCCTCAGAGTTAAAGCATGTAGATTATGTAAAATAGAAGAGTGTGACTATGCCCTATCAGATGTGCGTGCTCATTACCATATCAATAACCTGGTAATTGTGTTTCAAATTTTTTTTACACCCCTTTCCTCAAAGTGCATCTAATTGCCAGTGCATCTGTAAATACCTGTGTATATGGATGGAATGTTGCTGTTCAGTTGCACTCAAATGGTTTGAAATGTTTCCTCCACCTTCAAATAAAATCTCTCATAGACCATGCTTGCTGTAGTGAACATCACACACCGTATTAAGTACCGAGAGGCTCTAATGTAAGATGAAATGGATGTATGGTTATTAAAACTGTTTAAAATCACTGAACTCCACCTGGAGAGTACCCAACTGTGTTTGATATCTTGTTGCTTTTTGGGTACAGCTGCAGTAACTCAATTGGCATGTGTTTTAGTTTTGTACAATTTACTTTTACCAAAAAAATCGTATCTGTAGCTCTAGTTACTGGTTTTCTTACATGTTTTTCGTCGGGTCATTTGATTAGTATGAACGATTTGATGGTCCTCGTCTCCCTCGGTGTTGCGTAATATTTTAGATATTGTGTATACAGCTCTTCTGCTGAAATGAAAGGGCTGCACTATGTACCATTCAACTGCAGCCCTCACTTTGGAGCAACAATATTTCAAAAGAAAAGTTTCAATAGTCTCAAAAGAAAGTTACCCATGGTTTTATAGGCTTTATATCCAAATTTGTTCTGGAGAAAAAGGTGATGTAATTGAACAAAAGCAAGGCTGCAGAATGTTACATGGAGCAGGTTTGAGGTTAATTACAGTCTGTTTGGCGTGGGTGGAGTTATCTCCAGTGGTGGCTGCAGACAGTTTTTAATGGGGTGGCCACCATGGGACCAGTTATTTTTGGGTGCTACATCTGCTTAACTATAAATGTATATATTTTAATTGAATCAGGCACATACAGAACTAAAATCTTATAGGACACAAGATTCGTATGAAATTGAAGCAGGGAGGCGGGGGGGGTCCAATACTGGACATGTTATTGCTCTCTTTGCT
>OMKN01014067.1:21921-36049 GCA_900302345.1 Melanonus zugmayeri | reverse complement strand
CCCCCCCCACCCACCATCGGACAGGATGTGGAGTCTGGCCTCTCAGCAGATAATGTGACGCACACGTGTGGTAGCGGAAGACGAGGCTATGGGCCACAAAGGGCCAGAAAGGGCCACGCCAGGTCCCGGATTATGATAAGATCAGGTATACCCGAGAAAGGAAGAGGTGTCTGCAGGAAGCGGGCACGGTCGAAGGCTGCACAGAGAACCGCGGTTATCTTTTCTCGAGAAGAAGCCAGGGTGTCCACTTCACCACTTAGACACACATACTGTATGCTACCTACCTTGCCTTGATATCGTTGAAGGACTACCTTAAAAAATGACAACTACTGTCTGAATTACTTACCCACCATTACCTGGAAGGCTAGAAGAAAAAGGTTGTACACCCATACATTTATCGATCATCCCTTACATCTGCCATTTCTCATACACTGCATTTCGGATCAATCTCAAGCACATTCAAGTCCCTATTATTTTTCCAATATTGCTTATTTCTTAATGAACTACTTACTAAACTCTGTCTTGAATGAGTATGCTATATCTTGAACCTGGACAGTAACACACACCGTGTCACCCCATTAGGCTAGCTGAATGCAACTTCTTGAGACATGCACAAGCCTTAATTGGAGTGAATATAACCTATTGTATAATATTACCTTTACGATTGGATTTGTCAGTTTGTGCTGAAAGGAACATCCAACCCTGCTATCCCTAACCTACACCTACAAATCAATTACTTACCTGTCATAGCCTGGAATGCCTGTCATAGCCTGGAACCGTAGTACTGTCAAAAGAAACAAGTTTTAGCCTTTTCTGATACATTGAAGTTGAACATGGATCAACTTCAAACAACAGCAAAGCAGCATGATATGTCCCTTAAAACTTCTTGTCATTTTAGTTTTTCAGGTGGTGTACTCCTTTAGACTTGTATATTTGATGTCACTCCCAAATCCATCGATACAACAACTTTAGTTACATTCAATTGACTTTAAATGAGGGCCATGCTTAATGTACAACTGATCTGACAAAAAATGAACCAAGTTGAGTCAAGTTGAGACAGCACATAGATACAGTCTGCAGTCTTTAAGAACTGTCCTTTTAAACACCATACAACAATGAAGGGGAGCTCAAAATAAACAGACGTTGGAAAGTCCAGATGGTCTTTAAACTGTATCCACCCCCCACTCTCTCCCTCCACCACTATAAGCACTCTTGATTTATGATATTCTCTAATGGTATCTCTGTACTTGATCTGGCTTTCTTTCGCCCTGCTCTCCTCTGAAGCTTTAAACTCATCAGGTTCTCTCAGCCCTGTCGTTAATCCTGTTCATACAAAGGAAGGTATGGCTGCAGAGAATTTTGAAGGATGTCTTCCCCTCCCTCCCTCACTCTCTCCCTCCCCCTCTTGCATGCTTCTCTACACAAAAACTCCCCACTGACTGATGAATGACGAACTGATGAGGAGGCCTAATCCAGCAGAACTCCCCTCTCGCTGATTCACTTTACACCCCCCACTCCCCCCCACACCAACCCCAAACAGATGTATCCCTTGGTGGAAATTTGCCATGAAATCGGGAAGCTGGTTGCTAAAGGAATTCCTTACATTGCACTGCAGTGACTGTAATGTGTGCTGTAGTGACTGACCCTAGTTCCCATGCCTGGAAGTGAGTGTGTGTTTCTCTGTGTGTGTGTGAGTGTGCATTATGAGTTGAGGGTGGGTGGGCTATGAGAACACAGATCTCATGTGTCACTCTCTCTCGTGACGCGTGTTATTTCAAAAGCAGATACGCCGGTGAGATGCTATCTATGTTTTTTATGAGACCGTGCCCGGAATTATGATGTGTTATGAAGTGTGATAATACTGGAGCGGCGAGGTCAGAGGAGAGGGGAGTTTAGCAGTTCAAAGTGGCAAATGTCAGTCAATGCCTTCACATTGCACTGTATTTTTTTTAAGAAGCAATGCAGTACACAACATATGTACCATTTTCATCGTGATAGTTCAAATTTTCTAGTTTAGTAGTATGATAGGTCAGTGGATGTATTGATTAAAATATTGGCAATTCAGGTTCTACATAAAACATCTATATTGCACTACAATGTTGTGTGAGTGCATGTGGTCGTGCGTGTCGATCCCGGTATTAAAGCTTGACTAAGTGGTGTATTCATTATTAAAACAAAATAAAAACATCTTGGACTTCAATGTCTTTATTTCCTTTCTGTCTGCTCCACCATGTCTACACAAGTTAGTCAGGACCCTGTTGCAGTACACCAGGATGTAATTCCAGTTTCTGGTGACATGATGAACAATGATCAAGTCACATTCCTTATACTTAGGCTCATATCTCTACACAGCACACAGGCCTCTAAAGCATGGAATCAGTTAGTGTTCACCCTGTGGTGTCCAGCAGCAGCGTGGAATCCTAGCCCCTGTCTGTAAGGATGACAGTTTGTTATGATCTCTCTGACAGGGTGTGCACCCGGTGGGTCTAAGGGGCTCATCTGTCCCCACACACACACACACATACACTTGCACACATACACACAAATGTGCACATGCCCGCACACATGCACGTTTACAAACACACACATTCTTACACACATACGCATAAATAGACACACACGCACACACACCTTGTCATTATTCTCCCTTGCTTTGTATATAGGCCTACACTGCGTTGTTCTCTCAGCCCTGTTTTTGTTTGATGTCTTGGTATTGTGGACAAAGAGAGGAAGAAAAAAAAAATCGATGAATGTCTGACTGAAATGTTATTTGCTGCAATAAGAGCGTGGCCGTTTGTGTGTCTCAGACCAAAGAAGGAGAAGCTACGCGCGCTAAACGGGAATCTCCGCTGCAATACCGGACAGCTTCCAGAGAGAAGCGATAGGTGCTAGCTGGGGCGTTAATTTAGAGTGTGTATTGCAGTGCTCCGTCACCTTTCGCTCCCCTCTCTCCTTAACATCCGCTGGGGTTTTGTTCACCTCTGTTTTTTCTTTTTTTTAACCATCATTGTCTTGATGTTTTTGTCAGTTTAAGCCTGTAGGGCATCCAAGAAGCAGGTTTGTCCCGAGCACGCTCTGCGCACTGTTTTTCATTACCGCGGCTTACTATTTCACTCAGGGAGACACATAGGGGGGAGAGAGAGAGAGAGAGAGAGCGCAGCATGGAGACAGAGGAGGGCTGTAAAAGCTAGGAGTGGTAACCTTGTCCGCCCGTGGTCATGGGTCACTTGGCAAGCGCCACGCTGGAATTCAAACGCACTAGGAAACCCCTCCACAGGGCCGGCAGCGTGATTGAAAGGAGATGGCTGGAGATGGAGCCAAAGGGAGAGGCGTCAGAGCGAGGACAAAAGCGAGCCAAGAAAATAATAACGTACAGGGTAGCGATACGCCGTGGCCGTCTGATACACTGGCCCTAATGCCTCTGATGACTTCAGTAGTCGTTAACATACGGATCACACTAAACGTCTATACACACGGTTGAAATTGACCCTATGGCTTGGCTATTACTCTCAATGTATTAATGTTGACATTGTGTCATTCATACCTCGCTCGTGGCTCTTCCATAAATAATTTCCTACTCGGTAGGAGGGCTAAGATGTACGTGTTTAACACACGTCGCAGATAATATACTTCCAAAACATCTCCACCTCCTCAAGGTGTGGCCGGTGTAGACAATGGCTTCTTATATTAACTCTCCTTTCCTTCCCTAATTATGTAGAAGACCATCCCAAAGCCTTTCTTGTGTACTGTACGAGAAGCACCTATATAAACACAATGGGGCAAGGCGCACGCTGGAGCAATTAATAATCCTATGAGGCCAGTTAGGTGCTGGAGCCTTGTTTTTTTGTGTGCTGTTGAAGTTCAGCCTGGTTTAAGTCTATAGGTCATCGGACACAGGGGCGGCCGGCAGTGACAACAACAATTTACGGATAATCCTTCCGTCTTTGTCTTTTATTTTAAGAGGATGAGAACGGTATTGGGTGTTGTTGCCTGTGCGTGTTTGTGTCCGTGTGTACATGTGTGCATGCGTCCATGTGTGTCCACTTGTGCGTGTCGTGCCCGTGCATGTTCCTCCTGATAAATTGGTCCCTGGCCACCAGGATGTGTCGATTGGATATCGAAGAAGTTATTTCATCTCGTCGATCGGCCACAGATTACGAGTGTGCTGATATTGCGTGTGTGTGTGTTGCCACAACACACCCCCACCCCTCCAGATTGTACAACTAATGTAAGTGCAGGAGGAATCCTCGCTCCGTTCCCCAGTCATACCCGAGCATTTTTAAACCCTTCCACTTTGACACCCTCTTGAGATACGGCCCGTCCCCGGGTGGCAGGCCCAACTTGATTAACCGCAACAGCCTTTAATGTGTTATGAAATGATACAGCTTTTGCCTTCCTACAGAGATGATGTGTTGGCTCTCGAGGTGTTAGTTATTTTCCTATGTTTTCCACGGCTTCCACCCATTAACACCTAACACTGGGAGATTGCTGGGTAAATGATCGACTCGGGTGACAGTTATGGGTCTCAGGGCTGCGGATGACGGGGTGCTTTAAAGGCGCAGTAAATTATTTTGAAAGTAAAAGCAAAGCCGGAGGAGGAGGAGTGCAGCGTGTGTGCTATTAACATTCTCTCTATTAGGAGACATGCTACACATTTCATCAGCTGACATCTATGTATGCTTCTACAATTAAAAAAGATGAGGCCTGTTTAGCTAAACAAGCGCAAACTGTACAATCCTAACAGGTTTTAAAATGGTTAGTTAAAGTTGAAAGTTTTTTTTATTGAGGAGCTGTCTTTTGTGTCGAACGCTTGCTCAACCTCTTTGACCCCCCCAGGCATACACCTGGTATTGGGTCAGGTTACCGCCAGGGCTCGGAGGATTGCAGGTCAAGACCTTGTGCTTCACAGACTTTTAATCCCCCCTTGCATGGCAACATACTTTTAAAGGAAGGGGGAAGACCTACACACTCCCAGTCAGGCTTGACAGCACTATGTCTCTTAGCTAGCCCTGCCTCTTCTGTCACTCCCTCAACACACCAGTGATTTAGGAGTTGGAGGCGCTCGCAAAAGGGGTCTCGTGGAGTATTAACTTGGGGTAATTTATGATCTTACTTAGTTATGAGGAATAAATTCTGTCTGTCGCACAGGTTTGTGAAGTAGTAGGTTTGGGTGTGCGCATGTTTCTGCGTGCGTGTGTAATCTCACATGCATAAGTACTCTCATAAATACATTTTGTACAATGAAAGGGAGTTGGCACACTCGAGAAGTTCGGCAGAAACCACTTAAGAGATACACATCGGTCGTGTTAAGATAAACATGTACTCTGTTTTTAAAATGGTTTGAAATAAACAAAGCAGTGTTCAACGTTGACCTCACGGTTATCCGAGGTGCACAAAGCAGACGTTTTTTTATCTTGATTCTTAAGCATTTGGCCCCTTCCTATGTTCTCAGTATCCCTCCCCTCTTAAGAGTGTGTATCTGTGTGACACAGGGCCATGCGCGACAGGCAGTGTAATGAAAAGTACACCAGGGGGAGTAGTTATACTGCTAGTTTGCTCTCATTTCCACCAATGAACTTGTGGCTCCCCATTTTAGATGGCTTTTTTTTTTTTTTTTACCAGCACAAGAGAAAATATATATCTTGCATGATTACATAAATAAGCAAACATTTTCTTTATCTTTTCTTTTCTTTTTTTAAAGGGAACCGCCCTTCACGCTCTCTGACTGAGTGTGCCACCTCAAGGTGCCCCCGGGGTGGCTTCTGTTTCCCAGGATTTCCAAGCTTAATCCAGGCTGACTCCCGTACAAGTTGTCCACATAGCTTCACAGCTTGTGTTGTTATGATAGTGTTCATTTTGTATGCAATAAGGACCTTAGATTGAACCGATACACCGGGGGACCCTTTGGACACCGGCACGGTTATTCTGACAGTAAGTCCATTGGAATAAATAGTTACTTTCACTCCTATTTGAATGTTGCCTGACAGCAGTGAGTTTGGTATATTCATTCGAAAATGTATACACATGTATAAACATACACATATATATATATACACACGTAATTATAACCTGTTGTGCCTTTTATTGCTGGAGTGGCTTTGTTGGCACTTTCATTGTAATTGTGTTGTTTTTTGTTAATAATAAACAGTGTAAAAATATATGGCTTGTTCTGTTCCATGTGCCACCAAATGATTAACTATCACATCACATGTCAACTGCAACATTTTGACACACATTCGTGTTTTTCCATGACCTACAATGTCAGCAGTAACAACATCAACAAACCATTTGTACACAAGCTAGTAATACTGCTCAGTACAGACGACAAGCGATGATGAAAAAGCACAGGGAGAAATTCTAGCGACACTTTCATGGGATTTTACCATCTTGTGTTCAGCAAGAGGTACTGTAACTGTTACATAAAAAACAAAAAATAAGACCATGTTCAACACACACACACACAACCATGTCCAGCCAACAAACTGTTTTTTTGCATGTATACGACACAAAACACACACATGCTTTATATACATATAAATAGGAGACAATCTACAGGATTTGCAAAACAAAGAAAATATTTTGCTTGCTCAAATTTCTTGAGAGGCCCTCTGACCTCTGGGTTCGTTCATGGATCAACCACTGGTGTGTGTGTGTGTGTGTGTGTGTGTCTGTATGCGTGCTGCGCGCACGTGTAAAATGGGATTGCTCCTTTTCTCTCTTCTCATTTTTCAGAATCAGGTAAATGGCTCTATTACCACACTTCTTTAAGTTGCTTATAGCTCCATATAACTGACATACGGCACAGCCTCCATTTCTGCCCAAGACAGTTATGGGGCTTTAGTGATCATTTGAAGAATTTCCTCAGTGCCCTTGGTTTAATAGGATGTGTGTCTCACACCCCTGATAAATATGCCTATTTGGACAAAGTGGTACCGAATGCCAGCAATTCTCTCCCCTTTTTCCTTTTTGTATTAAAGCAAAAATCTTGAAGAAGTCGATAAAAAGCATTTTTAAGGAAAGAAAAGCAAATCTACTAATACCGTCTCTGACAGATGGTCTTCTTCTGATAACATTCATATCGACACAAAGATACAAGAAGTTGTCAGCCAACAACATTTTTACCCTTTTAATAGAGGTCACTGAACTATGGCTTTCACTCCTGTCCCAAAGTCCTCTCTTGAATGCTTTCAACCCACTGTAGGACACAACTGTAATGCTTTCACATTTCCTCTTTGTGCAGGGATCGCCTTGAGGTGACACATCTTTCTATTAGGGAAAGAATTTATGAAAATGTTATTTTTTGTTGGTCTCACATATTTCAGTGTTACGTTCTATTCCCCCGTGTGTCTATTAAGTATAGGACATTATCTGGCATTTCCCTACTAACGCATAGTATAACAGTAATCTTTGAGATTGGATTGACATGGGTTTTATGAAATATGAAGACATGCCTGTAATTCATGTTTCCGTCTGTTATGTATAGACATAATGCAGTCTTCAGAATACAATGCATGTTTTTGTACTGCTATGTTTGCAAAATAGTACATTTGGACTTCCAAAACCTGGTCATTACCGTTAAAAAATGAAATGCTATAAAAGGGACTAGCACTAGCCCAAATTGTCTTATTTATTTATTTTTTATTAACAACAACCATCCAGTTTGGACATAATCAAAATGAAGACGATATAGAATAGAGCAAATTCTATACTTTTACACTGTATTTTTCACTCTCAAGCACCCACACACACACTGCCTTTGTCTCCTAAAATGTTAAAAAACAATCGGTCGGCTCACGTGTTAAGCTCAACCCCAGGTGAAGAACTGTTCAGGATCTCCACTGAAGCATTTCTATGCCTCTCACTCGGCCCTTTTCATTTTGCTCTTAGCCACACAGGCTCAACTTCACAGGGCAGTAGACAGCATGTGGACCGCATGAAATACTAAAGCAGCCGATCCTGCGCCTGTTAAGTCCTCAACTAATTAGTAAAAATGGTGTCCTTTCTTTTCTGTTCTGAAGCATTTAGTCTTGTGGGGAGGGCGGTATGTGGGAGAGAATAAGACATAGGAGGAGGAGAAAGCTTAAAAAAAAAAGGAAAAAAAAGGTTGGTAGGGGGTGGGGGGGTACATAGTGCGCGAGGCGGCTGGAGAGAGTGAGAGAGAGAGGAGTAGCGCGGAGGCAAGGGGCTGCTGGGCAGAGCTCTCAGCTGGGCTGTTTTGAAAAACACACTATTAAAGAAGGCCTCTGCCTTCATTCATGTCTTTTGTTTTTTGGTCCTTTTGTGCTTGCCAGTCTGACCACTTTGACCATATAATATCCTACATCTGGTCTATAGCTTTTTTTTTTACTCCATAAGAGGAACCACTATGGACTATCCTGTGAAACGTAAATTTTTGTGTGATCATGTGAAATAAAAGTCCAGGTGAGGAACTGAGTGGCAGAATTGTCATCTTGACCCGATAACGTACATCCCTTTTTCCAATAATCGCAACATTTGAAATATTGCGTAATGGCACATTGTAAACATGCAAGTTGTGGCTAAAACCTCTGATGTTTTACCACATTGATGTCATTGGATTCTGTGCTCTTTATTCTACTGTACCCATGTCTTCGATCCACCATCAGAGGGACTCTCCACACATATGGACACCACATTGTCATTGCATAGGGTTTGACATTCAACTCATAGGCTCTTCCCTCAATAGTCAAAATAACAGCTGTTCTAAAGTGGTGTACAGTATATATATGGTACGTGGTATATAGAAACAAAACCCATTTTTTCATTCTCCTGCCCAAGCAGGGAGTTTATAAATCGATGTTTTTTTTCCATTGTTAGCTCAGACTCAAATCAGGACCTCCTCCCTGTCTACAGCATTACAATATATTGTCCTTTATCCGTTTTCTGTCACTTCAGTTCACCACACACATTACCATTCATAACAACGCATGTCGCACACCCTCGCATTTTACCATATTACAGTGAATTGTCCTTTTAATAAGACATACGTATCTGGTATGATTATGGTTTAATGGCTTAATTTCAATCTGGCAATACAACAAATGAAGCCAATATAAACAAACTGTCAAATAACACATGATTAACCACCCATGGTTCTCCATTTTAGTTTCTACACCTTGTGAATACAAGTTTCTTTATGGAAAGAAACTAAATCACAACATCCACCCAAAACAAACACAAACACAAGTATGGTGGTCAAACATGGTACTACAACACAAATCGTCTCCACCTAACTGATGGATATTCAATTTGAATATTGAACACCTAAGTATTGCACACAAAAAAGCTTTTAAAATTGATGGAGATCTACATTTATTTCTGGAATAAATGAGCAGGTGCACATATACATGGTGTATGCATGGTGTGATGGTGCAACAGTCATTATCATACTGAATATGTATGTGTTCACTTTGGGGTGGAATTAGTTACGTTCCTGTACTGCACATTTTAAGATGTTGAAAGTTGACCAAAAAAAATAATTACTATCTATTACCATCAAAATGTAAGTGTATCAAACATGATTTGCTATATACATGTATTTGCTATATCCCATAGAAAACACACCTCCCATAATTGTTCATGAAGATACGTTTAACACTAGTTCATCTTGATATAATACTACTTTAAGTCATCAATATGTATGTTGGCATACCTCATCCACTACTAGTATGTGATTCTGGTCACAATTTCACACATTTGTCTTCATCAGCACCCATGTAGGCCTATTTATAGTAAATCACATTTCACAAACACACAAAACATCTACAAATGTCTGTAAATTGACACACATGAACATGTTGCACGGCAAAAATGTGATTCTGACATCAAACCATGAAATAAGTGAATGGTAGTTTGACACACACACACACACTTGGTTTCCAATTTTGGGCTTCTTATCAGGCAAATAAGAAATCATCTCCTCTCCAGCACCGCGCTATAGACACTCCCAGAGAGGCTGAGGAGAATGATACATCTGTAAATGGATCTTGGTCTAGTCCTGGCTTGTGTGGTTTGGTGCTCCCCAGAGCTACGTTGCATGGGGGAATGCTATGATCCTACTAGGGTCTCCCCAGGCCAACACAGCACATCTGCAGTGGAAACTGAGACAAAACATGTCCACTGAATCCTATGGGAAAGTGTGGTTAGAACGAGTGAGTACTCTTTCTGGATTAAAGGGGTTAAAGGTGTGTTTTGCTGAATAACCGAAAAACCTTTGATTTTGTGCCATTGTAACACCAACACATTCATCTTGAGGATGAATGAAGTTAGTAAAGAGATGCATTCAAAATGAAATGTTGAATGCCTCTCTTTAATATTTTCTATGTAGACATTTAGTAGACAGTAGACAGTATTATTTGGCATCTTGCTTGAAGTATCTTGCTCAGTGAAACCTACAGGTTGGCTGCAGACATGGGGGATTGAACCCAGTACCCGAGCCACTACACTAACCTGTCCACTCTTAATTGTCATCACCATTGAAAACAAACCATTTGTAATGTGTTAGTTCTGAATGACAACGGGGTCTAACCATTGGCCTGGGGGGGCAGCAGTGTGCACATTTTTCAGCAGGGTGTACAGGAGAAAAGGAGTAGAAGAAGAGTGGGCAGACGGGAGTGAACAGATTCTGCCTCACTTAACAAAGTTGTTTAAGGAAAAATGCAAAGTGGCACCATAAGGAGAAAAAGTATACGTGCTATTCAGTAGTCAGACAGTTACTTTATTGGAAATGTGCCGATCAGAAAAACATGGAATTACACTGACCCTTTCCTGAAATGTACACGTACAGACAGAGCACACACAAATGTTGACACGCATACACATACAAAAAAACACAGGCCTGCACCAAAAAGATTCCCCTTCCCTCCCCCATCCCCTCCAATCCAACATTGAGTGGTGGAGGAAACGGAGAGATTTCAAATGTGTGGATGGGGTTATAAATTAGGAACTGTCTGTATTACAATGTATATTAATAGTCACACCCCCTTTTAATGAGTTTGGCATTGGCAGTGGAGAGGAAATACAAGTCATCACGGTGAAGCCCATTCACACTGCCATGAAAGAAGCTATAATAAATCTTGTGAGAGCAGGGCTCACTATAAATATGTATCACGTAAGGCATCTGTTTTACATTCTGCATATAAATCAGCCCGAGTGCTGAATAACAATGAATCAGAGACGCTTGACGCCTGATTTGATAACAAATCGACTCTGAACTCGCCAATGGATAATTTAAAGGCTTAAAAAAAAGAAAATTGGGGAGGCAGTTGAGCAAAAGAAAAAAAAAAGACCATGAGACTCTTACATGTTTTTTTTTCTGACCCATAAAGCTAGAAATGTGTCCTTCAGTCAGCTGAATGATATGTACCAACATGGCTTCTTCCCCTCCTTCTGCATTATCTGTCCAGAGTGCCTAATCTTTATACACATTGCATGTGTGATGTGCCCTCCAACAGTGGTCAGTAAGTGAACAGCTATAGGTGCTAATATCTAATGCTTATATTTTAGGATTTGATGTAATCTAGGTCAGTCAATTCCTATATGCTTTATAATAATAAGATGAGGTTACTGAATTACATATTTATAAATGAAAAATAATGACGACACATTACTGAATAAAATATATTTTATTTTAAGAGTCAGATTACTGTTCCCATAGTCACTACTATGCATTTCTATGTCAACTCTGGACTTGCAATACAGCAATCTTTGGTTTTCACTTTAGAATATATATAATATATAAATATAAAATAGCAAATATAGAATATTGTGACCGTGCCTTTCAAAGAAACCTAAATGATTTAGATTAGAATGTTTGCTCTTAAAGTAGTGAACAATAAAAACAACATTTAAAAAGTATATAAATGGCTTCTTTACTTCAGACAGAGATCAGATCGTTTTTTCTTCTCAAGTTTTCCCTTTTTAATTCATTAACAGAATTAAATTGGATCAATTAAATTTGAGTTATGATTTATTTATATATGTATCTATCATTTGCATTGCGCATAAACATGCACATGACAAACACAGAGCACAATTATAAAATTTCTCGTGCAGCTCGATTCACACCTGCACACATCGTGGCAGGATGCAAGGGTCGTCAGTTACGCTGCGGGTGAATATGGCGATGATTAATTGCTCTGTCTTGTCAATGGTGCGCTCAAAACAGCGGGATCCTCTGCATATGTAAATACAAGCAGTCTCAGCACAGCATTCTGGAACAGGATTACCCCCCTCTCTATTAGGCCTGTTCGCCAATATTTTGTATTATCCGTGACAGCAAGCTAGTTTTGGAGTCGTCCGTACATCGCTTGGCTCTCAATTAAACTAAATCTATTTGACACTCGATACTGAGAATGTGAATTGTCAGAAAAGTATTAAAAAAACATAAATTGTCTTATTTAGTTATGTACAATATGCATCTATAGCTGATTACTGTTATATGTTTATATCTGCATCTGTGTTTGTAAAGGCTATCAGTTCAATCATGTCGCCTAACTCCTACTGATTGTCTATCCATACATTTCCATATAGCAAAAATATTTCTTCTAATCAAATTAGGCTATAAATTGATAAAGATGTCACCAGAAGACAATTATGCACAACAATACACAATTACACTTGAGGTTTGTGTTTTCTTTTTGCAAAATGACAATGATCTTAGAATAGGTGAATAGGTATCTTCAATTGACCTCCTGTGTCCTGTGTATTGTGTTGGCATCATCTGTACGATAAAGAGAGTGTTCAATTCTGTACTGTGACAATATATTTTCAACTTCTTCAAACTTTTTCTTTTGGGGGGCCAGTGTGGGGTTTACAAAAGCGGTTCAATATGAATTTGCTCTTTTGTTTACAGGTAACAAATGTAATGATTCGTCATTAGGGAATAGCAGGAAAAGAGGCAAACAACATTTACGGATGTTACAGACGTTACCCCAGCGATGGCTTTATGGCTTTTGAGTTCACCATTCACTACAACTGGTCTGATATCACATTAGCTACATTACACCTGATGAGGAGAATGTCTGTGCCCCTACACAGGACAGGTTCACTCTGTTCACATCTGCACACAAGACAAGGGATTACCTGATCAATAAACAGAGGCTATTGCAGCCAATGAGAATACATTAATAATGGGAGTTCTGGAAAGCAAAGCAGACCCATGCAATTTCTCCATGGTCATTACATAAACATGTCTCAAACTCAGGACACTTAGGGGCAAATGAGATTTTTCGCCCCAAGGCTAACTGTAGAAAGGCTAGAATGGGTCTTTCAAAGCTGAAAAAGCACCATGGAAGGGAATCTATTCCAACGATTTTCAATGGACAAATTTCCAAACTCCCAGAAGTTGGACAAATAAATATTGCTATGGAGATTAAAAAAAACGTTCCAACAAGTTGTTCCAGTGCTGCCTAGCACTTGGCCACAATGTTGTACTCTGAAAACACTTGTTCTAAGAGTCCAAGCCGTGAATATCACTCACAAATAAAAAAGTAAAATCCTTTATCTATTCATCTGTGAGATAAGAAACTGTGAGAAGCAACTGCCAATTGAGGAAGTGGCTAATTTTCTTTCTTCCCAACGAGATGCACAGTTGCAAGACAAAGCCAGGGTGTATATTTTGATTAGGATAGCGAGGGGAGTTGAAACAAGCGACTATTGCAGAAAGAGCGTCGCTCACATTCAAACACAGACAAAACCTGGAAATGAAATAACTTCCTTTCCTGAGGAACACACAGCAGTTCTTGACAGGATAATAGACGTTGGGTAGTACGGGAAGGTTTAGCACGGCTCGCCCTCACACACAGGAAGCCGCTTGCTTATTAAAAGTAAAGAGACACACGCTCAACTAAATAATTCAATGGAACTGCATCTACAAATGTTATATAATATATATATATATATATTGCAAGCATTTGTTGTGACTTTTTGTATTAATACACAAACTTCAAAATACTATAGCACTGGTTGTACAATTAGTTCACTCAGGAAATTTGGCACGATGATGAGTTTTGTTATAGAGTGTGAATTTGTCATAGATTGCCATTTGTGTGTTGTGTAAGACACAGGGAGAAAGAGTGCAGGGTACTCTCCGGTCTTTAAAAGTCAACTC
>OMKN01014067.1:9638-21901 GCA_900302345.1 Melanonus zugmayeri | reverse complement strand
AATCAAGCAAATGATTCCTCTCCTGCAATATGGTAAGTGAGAGAGAGAGAGAGAGAGAGAGAGAGAGAGACAGAGACAGAGGAGAGAGACAGAGAGGACAGAGAGAAGAGAGAGAGAGACTTGGGGGAGGGGACTAATATATCAATGTAGTAAAAGTTAATTACCATATGTTTGCGGGTCCTGTAAACTGATGTACTTGGTGTTTATACCCTAGATTATTAAAATGACTCACTTGACTCTGCTCCCTCTGCACAGATCATATGATCTACTGTTGCTCTCCTGAAGGAAAGGTTTGAACTCAGTGTTACCAAGGTGAGCACAACTGAACAAATGAACAAATGTGTCATCTTACGATTAAAAGGTAACAAGCTATGTTCACACCAACAGTTGTATTGTGATGTGTAGTCGTCTTTTTAGCAGTCATATCTTTATAGTATGAGTTCAGAGTTTACAGGCTACATGCCCTGTGTTATGTGAGTGATTGGGTTATTTTGCCAATGCATTGTTCAACTGTAAAACATTACAACTGATAATCAAGATAGTCTAAACACAATATTCAACTATACTTTGTAATTGAATTAGTTCAATTGTTTTCCCTCGTTTGTTCATTCTTCAGTGTGTGACCTGTACAGGTTATCATGGCTCTATACTAGGTTTCCCTCTTTCCTTAAATCAATTGTCTGCTAATCTCCGTCTGTAGGTTTCAATTGTGAGAAAACATAACCACTGTGAGGGTAGCCCTTTAATGGCTTGACCCTAAGTGGCTTTTCTCATACAAAGAAAAAGGCTGTGGGTACAGATAGGGAAAATAACTTTCGCAAACTGTCTGAGCATGGGCCAGGAAACATTCAGTAACCTCCAGCAGAAAAAACGAAAACAGAAAAGAAAAACGAGACGCTTATTAGTTTTAAAAAACAACTTCAGCCGTAATGGAAGGAGTTCCTTCCCCTATAATTGGTGTAATTTTGTCTCCTCGGTAACTTGGCTAACACTTTAGATAAACAACACAGGAGTTGTCAAACTGCCCGGCATAAGTATATATTAATAATATTAAAACAAAAACAAATCTGTCAGTGTTCATTTTAGAAAAATAACTATTAGTCCAGTCCAAATGCAGTTACTAACAAGAGATTTAGATTGGATATCAGAGTTATAGTTACTCTATAAATACAAGGTCTAAGGTTCAAACCAACTAAATTACCAATAACATGCATGTATGGGGGCACATCATGCTCTAAACTATAATGGTAAAGACATGTTTTAACATTGACACATTAATACAATAGAAAATATAAAAATAGTACGTACAAGTGCATATTTTTACTAACGGTCTCTTTATTTAATATGTATTTTTTCCTCATATTGGTGAAATCTTTATTCCAGATATAGAATACAGATTTCACCAGAATATTTGTGTAATGGCCCCCAATTAGCCCTAATAAATACTTTCAGCTTTCATATGACCCATCTTGATTAGTTATTTCCTGGGGGTGATGCTCATTTATCAAGAAATATGGATACAATTGTTGTGCCTTGATGTAAATTAACTGGGCATTTTTACTTACTCCTCATGCAAGATAACTGAAAATGATGCATTAGTTGACATTGTTCTCCCCTGGGGGTTGATGCTTTACCTACCTTCTCTTTGTTTGCGTGTCATTAGTTACATTTTGTGTATAATAATGTTATCTCTATCATTAAAAGCCTCCAGGAAATGAAGAATACATTTTAGCTATATGTGCTGTACATGTGAATACATTAGTAGCATTATTTAATGACAGTTTAGTTGAACTACCTTCTCAGAGGTCATAAAAGAAAAAGAAAATGTATTATTATTATTTTAATCATATGAAATTCATAACTGTTTAAAAGAAAGAGTTTCTGCTTTTTATGGATAAATTGCCATGGTTATGGTCATGGAACATGTAAACATAATGAATGACTGTTTAGCCTTTGGATTTACCCTTCCACGCTCATCCCCCCACCCCCATTTTGTCTCCCCTCACTGGAGACAAATCCCCATGCCTAGCCCACTGCTTTTATTAAATTCTCCTCAATAAAAAAAGCTCAGACAGGATTTATTAGGTACTCAGCGCAGACGTTTAGTATTTCCCTCCGTTATTAACTGAAAATCAATAGAAAGCAAAGAAAATGGAAGTCATACAAGTGTTGTCGCCTTTATATTATGTCGGCTGTCGGGTTAGATTCATGGCGATGCTGCAGCGCCTGCAAGGTGGATTTTTCTGCTTACATTGCAAGACCTAAAGTGGGAGTTATTCATTAGAGTAAGCCAGCGGTCAGATACGTTTCCCGGCCCTTTAACGCATCTGTCTTGGAGAGGCTGGGATGGTGGGAGAAAGGATGCTGATGTATCCTGATAGAGATGTCAGATGCAACACATAGCTCGCCCGATTTATGATTATTTTGTTCTTAAGACCTTTTTTTACCACCATCATGAAGCCTTTACCCTTGGAGTGTAAACTGCAACAGCATTAAGTTCAACCCGGGCTCCCGATGTTGTACATATTGTACTATGTCAGCATTCAGAGTCTCTCCCTCTTTCCATCTATTTGGTTTTTGATGGCCTTGTTTTTGTTTACAGTCTGGGAGCTTGTTAGCATAGCAAAAGTTATGTAGATATTACATATGACATTCACATTTACGTATATAGTACTCTGAATCTGAACTGAAAAAACAATTTTTATTAAAAAGCTGCTGGTAAACAAACCATATTAAATAATTAAACTAAAATTAAATAAAAATGCGCCGATGCGTTTTAGTAGTGGTGGTCATGGTGGGTTTGCTGATGCTAATCTGGGATTGTCAAAGGGTTTTTCCGATTGAACACATTGTGGTTCAAACGGCTAAAGGTGACACACACTTATTATGCTATAAAATAACAATGACTCACTGAGGCTGTGCCCTGTGCCGCTGCTACAAAGCAATTCCATCATAAGGAAAAGTGGCTTTGTCCACATATTCCCTTTTTTTTCTTTCGCAAAAAGGGTAGAAAAATCTTGGAATAAAGAGCTTACTCACCTCACTAATTGAATTACACTTTGGACCTCCATGACAATAATGTAAATATTCCACCACCAGGGCCCAAGATACAAAGAGTAATTACTTAAGGCTTTCTCTCAAGACTTTTTTTTTTATTACCCAAAAGCTTTTTAACATTAGCACTTTCTCCCTGACAAATTAAATGAAATTTCATTACTCTAGCTATCCTAATGGCATGAAACTATCAGCTGTTGTATGCCTGGTCTCTCTTCCCTGGCTGCCCCGGCAGATTAATCAAATAGTCAGTTTCAGAGTCAAACTAAGGGGAGCATCGATCCACCAAGTCTGTGTTTGTCTAAGGTTCCTACGTGTTGGGGATCTGAACCTTGAGTGAAAGACCCATATTGATCTCCATATGTTAAACGTGTGCTCAGTCCATCACGGAACAATTATTTATAATTGAAATAGAAAGATACATTCTGTGAATATTATTAGTTTAAAAATATCCAATGCATCCCGGTAAGGATTTTGTAAAGTGTCATCTTAAAATTGGCAAATTCATAAAAATAATGTTTCACTAATATTATAGTCTGGTAATATATGCAATATGCAAAAGAAATAAAAACTCCATAATTATACCTGAGCTATAGATAATAATGCTATATACTATCATTGATATTATATCTATACTACAGTATTCACCATATGCTACTAACTACACATGAACCAGATAGGATGGGCGCAAGGTCACCGATTAATGTATTTTATAGATTTGTTATAGCCAACCATTACCTGCGATATTTAACACCTTTGGTTTTGTAAGGGTTAAGCTGCTTGGCCTTTGATCTCTGAAGGGTAAGGTCTTGGCAAAGTGCCCCTCCACTAACCCAAGGCCCTTAAGGGACTTTCAATCCAATTGCTGGCCTGGAAGTGGATGCAGATCTCAAGGTTACACCTGAATGTTCAAGGGCAGGTCCAAGTGTAATCGGCACTTAGATCATAGATTAATCTTATTTGCTATCTATTAGGCTTGATTCTTGCCTCCCTCTCTCCCCTCCCAAAGCCTGGATTACTGTGATAGTTTAAGATAATGGATTCTTATGGAAGGGGAGGTCAAGAAGCATTCTTGTTTCAGAACCTACAAATAATATGATTAATCTAAAAGCCTTTTTTCAAAAGAGGTTCCACCTTCAAAGGCTTAATTGCTAAAAAGGTATGGCATAAATCTGAGATGTTGGTACTAGTGTGTTTAATTAATTATAATTTAATTCAATCACCAAGTGTAGGTTAAAGAGAATATTATATGTATCTGCACTTCATCCACCTATTCACCAAAAGCAGTATATCCTTGGCAGGCATTTGCACTTTTATTAATAAAACCAGGAGCGGTATACAAATGGCATTTATTGAAAATAATCTGTGTAATTTAATATGCTTTATAATTCAACCTTTGGGTCTTTTGCATGCAATTTATTGATATACAATATAGGATATTGATGTCGATGACATTATTTCATATGGCATAATTGACATTTCTTTCATATAAAAAAGACATTTTCTCAGCATAAACACACATTGCTCCTTTTTTATGTTTGCATTTCCAAATGCTCTCTTAACATTAAAGCAAGGCCAATTTAAAATCATTATTCCCATCTCCTTTCAAAAAGGTTACGTATCGAGATCTATTGATTTAACTAAGTGCAATCTTGATTCATTCTTGTGAAAATCTCAACGTTTTGATTTCTGCAGTAGCCACTAGCGACAGCAGATAGTCTCTGATAAAATATATCCAAATGTGGCAGCCTCCCTGATAACCTCTGAAGACATGCTGGTTATCTCATGCAGTCATCAACACCTGAATATTTATCACACAGAACAGGCTTGTGTTCCCGCCTGCATGTTTACCAGTTTATACACAAGTGAGACGTCTTTTTTTTGTCAATATGCCTACTTGGAAGCCACCTTACTACCAATATGGAAATGTTAAACCAACCTACACAGTATCTCAACACATGCACGCTACACATGTAAATACTGATAACGGATTTGATTGGTGATCATAAATGTGTCCGGTAGAGTAAATTGATTTTGGCGACATCTGGATAGACTTGGCCTCTAGTTTGCATTACTTTTTTGACAATAATTGAACTAATATTTATACAAAAACAGTTACTACCAAATGATTAGTCTGAAGTAATAGATATTACAATTTTGTACATAATACAGTGAGAGTATAATCCATTTGTATTATGCTAGCATGTAAGTTAGCATCCAAGTAAGTACTCCTATAATAATTAGGTCAATATTATTGTGAATATAAAATACAATTCAGATCTGAAATTGCAATTCATTCAATATACAATATACAACAATATACAATGTTAACTCATCCCATAATATAATTGAGGTGTAATGAAACTTAACCTCAAGAGAAACTCTTATTTGACATATTGCTGACTGGCCACAGAATGTATTTAGTCAGTGCAACATGGGCATTCATATTTTTAAATGTGTAGATCTAAATTCCGTCAAGGAGTAAAAAAAATGACAGTGTCAGTTGTCTTATGTGCCTAAGAAATGGGGACATAACCTTTGCAAACACAGATTAATGCTTCATTTCACTCTTCAACTGGCACACTCACTGCTGCTGTGGCCATTAAAAACTGTCAGTCACCTCTCCTTCTCCAACAGCCATGCCTTGTTTTCACCATTTATCAATGTCAAAATGTACAATGAAACACACATTACTGAAAGCACGGCATTATCTGTGCTTATTGCCAAATCAATTAAGATTAGTGGTGATTTTGTTAAATCATCATATCAGCTGAACTTCGTCTCATAGCTGAGCCAATCAACAAGTCTGATATTCAATATAAGTGAGGAATATGACATTATGGATGGAACAGTATGTTCTTTTTTCTACTTAAGAAACATGAAATAAGTATGTTTTGTCAACAGAAAATGTATTCATTTGTCAACAATCCGAGTATGTAAGTGTGATGCAAAAAAGGTCAGATCATCTCAAAAGTTAACGTGTCAATTGATAAGCTACATAATCCAATTCCAAGCAATTTTCATGTTTAACAGCAGCTTCAGAATGTTTCCAGATGCTAGTAACACATGCAAAAAAATTGCATTGAGTCGACAAGAAATGAGAAAGGTATAGAAACACCTTTGCATTTCACTAATTTCATTATCTTAGGTCATTAGAACTGATGAGTGAAAGGGTCAATGTACATTGTAGCACAAATGTTGGTTTTGCAAGTGCCAGTATCAATGCGTTTGTATTGCTATGCCATACATGTTGGTCTATTCTCATTGAAGAGATAAGTGTATAAACAAGTTGTAATTTTTAGTGGTGTATTTCTTACATGCCAAATGTGCCACCCCTCATGAACATGGTTGATAATAACCCACGTCCCCCCTTGTTTTCATTAGCATTAACATATAGCATCAATAAAACAAGTATCACATTTACTAAAATGACACTTTTTAGGCTTTTAAAATTGAATTGGGATTTTCACTAAAGACAAAATGTAATTTATTTTGTGGTATTATTTTGCATGTATTTTCTGACTTATTACTTTAGGTTTAATAAGTGAGAATACTGAGAAATAAGTGAGTTAAGTTATGTGAAGTAACATTCACTGGTGCAGTGGAGTACAAAGTAATACAAACACATACAACACTGAATACTCGCTCAGTGTACTGAATATGATGACAATAATAATAATTGAATTGACTTAAAACCAACTAAAAGCAGAATAATTATTTCACCAGAACCCCTTAAAAGCAGCAGTGGTTGTGTAACCTCTCATAAATTTCACAACAATACAATCCACCTGCTCGTCTTTAAGCTATCCTTTTTTATATTGATAGTTTTTCCCTCTATCTTTAGGTTTTGTGCAGCATAATCATTGTATCAAAATGGGGCATAATATGCTAATGGTTCTAATTGGACTACTAATAGAGCATGTTCCCCAAGCTTTAAGCTTTTGGGGGTCTGTGTAATCAGTGTAGACAGTCGTTAAGGGAATGGAGAGGCAACTAGCAATGTCACTAGAGGGCCCAGGCGGTTACGGCTGACACTACCCCAATCTTCCAAGACCCATTAAATGGCAGTTTCAACACATTACCAACCATAACATCCTTGAATATCACTGATTTTATTTGCAGTATCAAACATTTCATTTCACGCACCATTAATGGAAAAGTGCTGAGGTTCTAATGCTGCCAAACATTTAGTAACTACCTGGACTCGGAGAACCAATTAACTCCAGAGACAATATGGCCAATTAAACACAAAAATAGGTGAGTCTACCATTGGTTACTGCCCTAGTCATTTGAACAAACTACCGCACACATATAAATGAGTGAGCTATGGAATGACCACTTCTTGAGATCTATTATGCTGCAATAATCTAAACATAATCCAAAACAATCTGATGATGCTATTGATATTTACATCCTATTGACTATTCACAATTTGTGGGTATTGTTGGGTTTTTGGTTCCATGTCTTGGCTCTAGAAGTAAAATGAACAATCCCTTCTAACTCTAGAATAGAAGACATAATGCATAATTCTATATAGTAGTTTTGTAGTTACAAAATAATGTTGTTCTCATCTGTATTGATAGGGCAACATTGAAAAAATAAGACAATACTAACAAGAAAAACATGATAGAACAATGCAACAAAACATTTGTAACATGAGATGTATTCCATTATATAAGTGTTGCTCTAAATAAAAGTAGGGGTAACAGGAATCTGTAACATGTCCACTACTGTGGGACCCAAGCTCCCGTGCTCCCCTGCTTAAGCATGCCATTCAACTCTAATAGAAGCCCATTGGTGCAGAAATGAGACTCTACCACGGAAGAACAATTCTGCTATGTCTTAATACTTCTACAATGTCAATGTGCCAGCTCAGAAGATGTGATTGTCTCTTGAAATGGGTGAAGTTAAAGATAATTAAGTTACTGTTTAAACATATTGATCCAGACAGGCCAGACACAGATTAGCCTGCCATCATTCAGTAACCAAACATTGTGTTTTTTTAAAGCCTCTGTGGTTGCTCTAGAATAAAATTAGTTTCCTGTACCTATTATTGGTCCAGGTGTGCTTTCCAGACGTTTCCATCTGTTGTTATGGTGGAGAATCTAGAAAACAAATGTTTAGACCAAATCAATCCAAAACAATCTATTATTACCATTTAGTCATTTAGCAGACACTTGTATCCACCATCTACTCAAAAAACTGTTGACACTTGACATACTGCATGATTTACATTGTAGATTATTTGTGTTCTGCACATAATGTGGTGCTGCCACTTGACAGAGAAAACTGCTTTTGATGGGTCTGGCCATGGACATCTCTCTCATTGGCCCGAAGGCATTCTGTTATCCAGTGAACTCAGCATGGTGCAGGGCTTTATCAAATCAACTAGAGTCAGACATCAGTACAATATGTACAGAGTTGGCAATGACTCATAGCCAACATAACAAGCTAGCTAACGTCTCGGTTCTTGTCTGGTTTGGCTATAACTTTTAATTTAATTAATTTCAGAAATGTGCCACGATCATCTTTTTGAACTGCTACAATTTAACCATGGTTGACATGCTATTACTCCTTACACCCCAATACAATCTTGTTTCCACCGAGTAACTTTTGACAGAGTGGAGTCTTTCAAAATGATGACTAAAGATAAGAGAAAAGGTTTCTCACTATTATGAGATTTGGCTTTCTTAAGGAAGGTTCAATTATTAGATTATCCTTATGATGCATGATGCAGCTAGGGACAATTTTACTGTCAGAACCTATGAATAAATTATGAATGCATCGGGATGTTATTGATAGTTCTCATGACATAATGTTAATGGAGCACTTCAGGTATCAGACTTTTGCCTCTGTAAATGTTTATTTAAAAGAAAATATTGCATTGATCTGCTGCGGCTGTAATTTGGCAGGTAATTGTTTCCAGAAGCAAGATAAAGGTCACCTCCAACGGACTTTGCATTTTTTACCTTTTTATTCTCTCTAAATAACCTTGGCCTGCTGCAATAAACAGATTTCATAACACCATCATACATTTTTAAAAATGTATAGATTTTTGAGCTACAATGTAAAAATGTCTAGCTCTTTTTGAAAAGGTCACTCCTATTAATCATGTTTTATATAAATATATATACACATACATATATATATACACACATATACACATTCATAAGTTTCTCGCTTTATACTCACACAAAAAAAAGATAATAGCGGGTGTATTCTGAATACACCTTAACACATGTATTCAATAAGAAAACGTAAAAAAGGTAAAACCTGTTGTCTTTAATTCAGGTATGCAGTTTTCATCTGCAATCAAGTGTTTCAAGTGTTAAAGGATTTTTCAACCTGGACCCAATTTTCCCATAATTTGAGGTCTAACTGACTAATGAGGACAACAATTGTTGACATTGGTCTAGTATTGAGCAAGAACGCAGCTGCGAAACGTCTGCATTGTAACCCTTTAGGGCACCCGTCAATCTACGTCCTCTAAAAGTGCTTGTTTTTGCCACTGACAGGCTGATTGTTATAAGTGTTTGACAACATTATGGAAATTATCCCTACAGAGAAATACAACTTTTTTCTTTACCTTTCGCTTGATCCAGTGTCTGTTTGTTATTGTGTCTAACCATGTATCGCTCAAGGAGAAGTCTCCCAAAATCCCGCAAAATCTCACATTGTCAAAATAAGTATTCAGCCATGACTTTGAAAATCCTTTAGATAACAAGAAGGTAAGCTTTCTGTAGTCCAACACAACAAACTCTTGCCGGGACTCCTCTCTCCAACTCTCACTTGGGTTTCTACCATTCTCTTCCTGCAACAACCATTCTCTTCCTGCAACAACAAGCACTTTTAGAGGACGTACATTGACGGGTGCAATTGCCCTAAAGGGTTACAATGCAGACGTTTCGCGGCTGCGTTCTCGCTCAATACTAGACCAATGTCAACAATTGTTGTCCTCATTAGTCAGTTAGACCTCAAATGATGGGAAAATGGAGTCCAGGTTGAAAAATCCAGAAGTTTTCCTTTAAGACCAACCTGTAAATACCATGCATTTACAAACAAAGTGTTAAAATCACCTGTATTATTCTGTGGTCCCATTTAGCACCTATGTTGGAGGGAAAGGGAGAGAAAAAGAAAAGAGAAAGAGAGAAAGAGAGAGCGAGATTGACTGTGAATCGTAGCACGGTAAACTCTTTAGTGGTGAGTGATGGCTGCTTGAAACCGATCAGTCCTTCAATAAAATTGAGTGAGTGTCGAAAGACTCACAATGGCTAGCCATTATCTGATGACGTCTCTGTCCGATGGCCGCTTTACACTTTATCTCTAATGCCAACACATTGGGAGGATTGCATTTGCACTGCGGCTCACATTCTGGTTTCATGATGTGTCCTGGTTTCCCTGCCAACATACCGCCCTCGGATGTTCAGATATGATCGCAATCCTATGGAACATGTGTTCAATACAATGCTTACAAATATGACGTGACAGACATGGGATTTGACACACAATATTATAGAAGCAACTCGTTTTATATCGGTATGTAGGGCAAAACATTCCTTAATTTAAGTTAATGTATGCTCATTAGTAAAATGATTCCCTTTACTTTTAGTATTGGTAGGTGTATTAGACATTTCTGTTGCATTTTATTTTGGTTTTGCTGCACACATTTGTTATTTTCTTTCTTTGTGATCCACAAGAGACCTTCCAGAACTATAGAGATATTTGTATTTTCCAGAATGGGTTTAATGCCATGATGTACGCTAGGCCTAGGCCTTACATAAAGCCATTGCAAAGCTATGGTAGCAGGTAGTCACTAAATGTATTTTAAACAACGCTTGTCATATACTTTGTATTTCCATTAGGCCTACCTTAACATTATCCCACCGTTGACGTCAGTATCTGTAAAGCAAACAGACATGAAACAGACATGAATTCAGCCAGCCAGTCACAACCTGTTGTATAGCGTCTACGGTTAGGAGGACGCGTTGTAAAGAAAACACTGCATAACTGTCATTTGAAAACGAACACCCATGAGCACAGTTTAACCTGTAACAGTTACGGCCTGTTCGCCGGGTTGAAAACCCGCTTGTTCGCGCTGACTACAGCGACCAGCCGTCACGTGAGGGAGCGTCAGACTCCCGCGTCCAAGTATCACGTGATTCAGAAGCATAGTGGTCTAAAAGTGAATCGGCGAAACATAAAAACGTCGACCCCTTTGTAAAATAAACATTATACTACAAACACGTAGATACGTTCAACGACGTGTATAAAGTATATATTCAGTAATAAACTATATAACTCAGTAATTCAGCATTTTCGTATAGGCTCAATGCAAGTGAATGGAAGGTCATAAAATGGATGCTTCACTCAACACAGTCATAGCCAGTTGTAACTCCCTCTGCATGGGTTTGATGGTGGGATAGGTTACATATTGCTTTAACAGAAGCCAGATCAGCATAGTTGTGCATCACTATGTCTATGGTGGTGATTGTGTCGTCCTTGTATCTTTAACAAATATTATAGCAGGCCAATGCTGTAAATTATGTTTATATAGTCTTATGTTCATGTCCAGGCTATAGATAAACTGTACTTTTGTTTATGTCCATTTGCAAAAGATAAAATCACATTTTAAATACGTTTTTAAAATTTGCTAATGATAGTGTTGCATTAAAGTTGTAATTAAGAGTATGTAGAAGCTCAGCTCATTTGATGAAGGCCCTTCCTATTGGGCTCCTCCAGAAGCCGCTCTCCCCTCGCTCTGCCAACATGAAGGCACACCAGGAGCCACACTTCCACCAGGTAACTGATCAAAACACACCTTTATCTCTGTAATTGTTTATGTCTTCACAGCATAAATGCCAGACCTTTTAATGAACCACAGGTTCTTACAGTACAGTAGCCTATGTGGTAACGCTAATACTGCATGAGCAAACTCTGAACATAGTGGTTTAGTAAAGTTAATACTACACCATCAATTCTGCAGTTGTAAACAAAGCGTTTAACCAAATTCAAATAAAATTGCAAATTTGCTCATTCTGGCAAACTTACATATCCTACCCCACCTTTAAGTTGATTTTTTCCACAATAGGAACAATGGTCTATGATTATATTGCAGTATATATATATATATATATATATATATATATATATATATATTGTGTATATATTATATATATTATAATATATATATTTATATTATTATATATTAT
>OMKN01014049.1:0-10554 GCA_900302345.1 Melanonus zugmayeri | reverse complement strand
TCCCACCGTCTACCCCCCTCCCCAGCAGCCTGCCTTCGGTCCCAGTGCCTTCCAGGCCCAGGGCCCCTATGCTGGCCAGCCTGCCTACGCTGTGCAGCCTCAGTTCACCCAGGGTCACCACCCTGGGTACCCCACGGGGTACCCGCCCACCGCCTTCCCCTTCCCCCCGGCCACCATGCCAGACGCCTCAAAGGGGCCCTCGCGCTCCTCCACACCACAGTCCGCAATCGGGGGCAGGGATCCGACCACCTCCCCGCCACTATTCCAGTCGGGCTGCAGCTCTCCCCTGCAGCTCAACCTGCTGCAGCTGGAGGAGAGTCAGCACCCACTGGAGAGGCAGGACAGCGCAGCGCTGCCCCTGTGTGGGCAGTGGGGAAACAACAGTGAGCGGGAGAAAGGAGGAGTAGCCGGGGTGCCGGTCAAGGAGAAGGAGCTTCAGCAGGTAAACCAGGCCTCCTCACTCTTCTCCTTTTGTTTTTCCACAATGCCATCGCTTTTTTTAGAATAGCTGAGTAGAGCGATTTTAAGGACCAAACTGGTGTCAGTTTGACTTTTCGCAATTCGCTGTCTTCAATCCATAGCTGAGTGCATCTTTACAGCCATTTTGAATCTTCGGTAGATGGTTAAAAGTCAAGTGAAATTTTAATAAGCTGCTGTGATACATGAACAACAACAACGTTCCTTAAGCCCAACCTTACATTGATGCTACCCTGGGTGCAGCGGACATCTCAAATTCTTCACCTTCAAACAAGTTAAAAACATTTCAACTTTGTTCTTTTTTCTTCACGTTTGTTTATAGGCAAGCTCGCCGGGTGACGGGAACAACAGTGACGCCAACTCCTCGTCCAGCGACATGATGGACATCTTCCTCCAGGAGGATTCCCGCTCGGGCACCGGCTCAGCCACCTCAGGGTCCACGGGCTCCGGCTCCAACGGCTGCAGGACGTCGGCCAGCAGCACCTCCAACAGCAGCATGTCCAAGAGCAGGACGTCCAAGAGCAGGACGTCCAAGAGCAGGACGTCCGCCAGCAGGACCTCTGGCAGTGGAATAGGTAGAGAAACATCAACTGTACTTGTATATTGTAATGTATTGTAGTGTAAGATGCATGATTCTTTCATATCGTTATAAGATATACAGTATATGATTACTTTTTATATAATGCATCATAATATTCATTTAATAGCCTGGGTTAGGATGTTTAACATGTATCTTGGTATATGATTTGATTTAAATGCTTTGTGTATCATTTTCAATCCTTTGGAAGTGGATAGTGTTTTTACTGTACTTGTATATTGTAAGATGCATCAGTCTTTCATATCGTTATGAGATCGATCACTTTTTTCTAATATATCATCATATTAATTCAATAGTCTGGGTTATGATGTCACATGTATCTTGAAACGCTTGTGTATAATCTTCATTTTAAAAACTTTCTGTTTTCTGTTGTGCAGGGAGTAATGACAGCAGCCAATACTTTGGCAGCGTAGACTCGTCCCAGACGAGCCAGAAAGCCAACGGCCAATCAAGCGACAGCGAGGCCAGAGCCATGGAGGCGGTGCAGAGTGAGCACTTCAACGCGTATGTACTTCCCAGAGTCATTTAGCCCAGTAATCTAACCCTAACCTCATTTATCTGCTGCCCTCCCTGTGTCTAGGTAGAGAATGGTAACGGTTCACTGGGGATGGAGTAGGAGATACCAGTATTTAATACATTACTCAACCTTGCTTTATTTTTATACCTCAATATTTTACCCTAAGGATATGACTTTTCCAATTGTTTAGGCTTAAAATATTATATATATACACTTTGCCACATTTGTGTGTATTTCAACAGTGATATCACAAAGATAATGTGTACATGAATAAATTGTTGGTGTGATGTAGACTGTATTAGTCCCACTGGTCCCATAAAGCACCTGCCTTGCAGTTACTCGTTTTAACCACTAGATGGCACACCTGGATATCATGTCCCAAAGTAATGCAAAAAGGAAAAAAGCCTGAAACGGATCGTAAAGAAACATTACAATTTGTTTGTAAGTCCAGTGGTTAATTGTCATGAAATTCTATGACTCTATGGTTTTTACATGCTGGTGCTCCAGTGACGTGCAGCGGGTGTTGAGGCAGGACCGGGAGAAGCTGTGTCTGCTGCAGAAGAACCAGCCCCACTTCAGCGAAGAGCAGAGGAGAGAACTGATGGAGGTCCACCCCTGGTTGAGGAGAGGCTGCATCCCCAAGGCCATAGACGTCAAGGTAGATCTCTCTTCTCTGCCTGTCTCTCTCTCTCTCTCTCTCTCTACAAGATGATTATTCTGTAATTAACATTAACATACAGTATATTACCCAAATATCTACGCCTCTGCTGACATCTAATGGAGAAACACATGGAAAGATAGTTGATTTGTCAAAGAATAAGAATAATTTGATGTGAAAGTCAATCGTTCTTTATGTGCACTCACGAGTTAGGGGTGTGGTGTGTAAATCACAGTGGTACGTTTCATTGTTTGTTAAATAAATGTGTGTATGGATACGGGAGTGTGCTCATGTCCTGATGAAGTCCTTTCTCTTCACCTCAGGTGTGCTCGTGCTGCCAGGACCCAGTGGAGGTGGGGACCACCACAGGACAGCCGGGCTTGGATGTTGTCGGCACCGAGACGGAGATGAGGGAGCTCATCTGCCAGAGGAAAGCCAGCGGGGGGGCCCAGAGCTCAGCCGGCCCCTCCTGTCCCTCTCCTGGCCCCATGGCTCCTCCCAGTGCCAGCTAGCCCCTCCCCACAGCACATGAAATTCAGCGTCCCAATTTCAACCCGTCCCAATTCCGAACTTCAAAGTCTTACACAGCACAAGGGTTTTGGGATAAAGGAAGGCGTTCTCAGACCAGGAAGTAGTTTAGAAGAGATATCTTTTTATCTGTGACCATGGCCCATGGCTGTTAACTTTGGTTATCATTTATCATGTACACTTACAAACATGCCTTTTTACACTTTTTGTTGTTGTTGTGTGGTCTTAACAGTTTATTGTCCACAGTGCTATAAACTTAATTTGTCATGATTAACAAATATTTAAAGAACCCCATTATTTATTTAAGATTCTGTATGACTTTATCCATGCACACGTCTTGACTGGAAACCGGTCCCATGTTTTATTTTCCAATTGCCTTCACCTGAGATATATTTTTTTACAGCTCGACATCAACAATATCCTCCTAATATTATTTTAGTGATAGGGGTTTATTTGTAATCCCTAAATATTTCTAAATATACAGTATATATTTTTTTTTAAATACAGAAATGACTTGCTGGTTCAAAAGCAGATCTATATATCTATATTTTATGTTATGGCAGATATGCCAACAGTACGCGCAACAAGGACCAGTGTATGATGTATATTATGTTTAATAGAAGAGGAAAGAGTTTGCATCGACATTATAAGCTATGTGGTTTCCTGTGACCAGACTGCAGTTGCAGCTGAAGCTCGTTTTACCCTTCATGCCAAATGTGTGGTCACTTTTGAAGTTGCACTTTTAGGGTTATTGCATGGCATAAAGCAATTTAAACGAGATGTCAAAGGTATTTTTTTCGAGGCATTTGTGTCCGGGATACTTTCTACTACCCCATGAGATTAAAATATGCTCCTATATTGTAAATAGCACATGTCGCGCTGGTTTCTTTTTAATATTTTTTGTATTTATTAAAATTGCTTTTGTTGGAGAGACACTTTAAATGTCCGTTTTTATGTTTGTTTTTGGCATTTTTTTCTGCTGCAAAAAGCTACATACATTTATGTGTACAGTTCACACACCATCCATTCTGTCTCTCTCCTAAAGATCCATTATAATTTGGTAGTTGACAGTAGTCCTAGTGTTTTAACTGCGAACTTTGTTTTGAAGGGGATGTTAGTCCAATGCACTCGAGCCTTTCCAACATCATTAGGGTTTTATTCTTTTAAGAGCCGATGAGCAATTCATGAGCGTTAACGACTTGAAGGTCGCTGCCAATAGTGCAGCAGCCCGGTCGCACGTCTTCAACACTCGCTCAATTACTGATTCTGAGTAGCCCAGATATCCTCTAATAAGGATTTATACTCCGATCCCTACACAATTCTTGCGTGTAAAGATATGTATCCTAATCCTCACATCTCCTATAGAGCCTAGCGGTCTGCAGACAGTGGAGCTCCGTGTCTGGGCCCCGGTTGTATCCGCGTCTGATCAAAGCGGCCACGTTAACTCTCCGTTCGCACCTCGGGTTCCCGGAGACGAGGTGCGAAGTGGTCAGACGGCCCCCCCGGCGGTGACAATTCGCACCTTTGTGGTGGAGGTGGGTGGTGTTCCCCCACCCAATCCGGTCTTCCCTCTCTGCTCGACATGAAATCATAAATCTACTACGATATCCTGCATTGATGATCTTGTAGTTTAGTTTCTACATCCGCAGTTATATAGGACTATATGCCCATGCCTAGTAAAAAAAGCTTTTGTTCCAACGTAAAGTTCAATTGCAATGAAACAGTTCCTGGAGACAGGGTTTCTTGGTGTAAGAAGTAACACTAGTGGGGGCGGGGTGGGTCTGGGACATCAGCAGGCCTGTTCTACCTGGGGATGCAGGACAAGGAGTGTCTGCAGCTCTCGCTGTGTCTTCATGAATGAAGTCTGAGAACCGATCCAGTGAATACGCTGGTCTTTAAGTGCACACAATGCATGCTTTTTCATCAATATGAATCCTCTATGTATTTAAACAGTATGCCTAGATAACAATGAAGCATCCTCCTTTTGCTGAAAGGTAATCAACTTAGATAGGCCTGCAGTTATTCTGTGTTGGCTCTTAGCCCACATGTTTAAATAGTTAAACACATACCCCAAGCTTGGCAACAGCAATGCAAAATTGTACTCATTTTCGTAAGATTGTATAGTCAATTCACCATTTAGAGACTTGCAATGTGCTAAAGACATAGGTCTAGGTCTACACATTAATACTCTGCTATGGTAGAACTAATGTGTGAAAGGAAGAGCAAATTCTTTAATGAAAGACCAACTAGATTTACTAAAACATCACAACCAATTTATGTAAAACAATTGTCACGGCTGATGATCAAATATTTGAATTTAAAACATGAATTGAAAAGGATTTGTTAGATATTTATTTAAAAATCGACAACACAAAGACAACATGGGTTGCTAACAGTTATTTCACATTCATAAATATGAAATTTACATTCTATAGGAGGAAAATGTTTCACACACAACTAATCCTGCTTCTCTCGTGGGACAGGCAAGCTTCGCTTCCTACGCCATGTTAAAAACATAACATGTACATATTTACATTTCCCCCTTTCAAAAGGCATGGCCAACTACCTTTACAAATGAAAACCACACAGGTCAATACTGACCACTACATATAGCACAGCTATTTTAAATAGTTAAATCAATTAAATACGTTTACAAATTAAATTCAAAATTAACATTTTTTTTAATCACACAAAGAGCTTATCAGATGGCACTCAGAAACATGTCAAAGTTATCCTAGCTGTCTTCATCCTAGTGGGCCGAAAGTTTACAAATCATCAAATCTACTTTTTAAAACTTGCACAACAGGGCACTGGTTTACCAGGGTCTCCACATCGATTTGGAATAGGATAAATATTGTAGACTAGACAAATCCTGGTTTTCCCCTTCGTGTAGGCCTATGAATAAGTTGCTTTGCTCGGAGTCGGTCTCATCCAGATCCGAGCAGAGGTCGTCGGTAGAGCAGGACGGAGCCGGGGACAGGGCGACGGACGCGGGGCTACACGGGCCGCTGCGGGCGCTCTCGGAGCAGGGGGACCAAGTGCTGCTACTGTTGTTGTTGGGGGGACAGTCGGAGACTATGTCTGACAGCATCACGTGGAGTCCATCCTCGTCGTTCAAGGGCATGCTCTCCAGGAGATGGTTGAGGAGATCCGCAGCGATCGCCGGGTCGACGCCCGGACAGCTGGACACGAAGCTGTGCACTTCGTGCATGCACTGGATGTAGCCCGCGGCGAACCGCTCCCGGGCTTCCCTGGTCCCCACCACGTCTGGCGATGAACCACGAAGAGAGACAAGTTAGTTCAAACCCAGAAAACACACAGTGTTCGTTGTAGCGTTAGAATAGCATTGTAATAACATTAAAACACGAGTCGTACCTTGGGCCTGGCTCTGCAGAATGTTCTCCACCCGTCTAACTGTCAACTCCAACACCTCGGCGTTCTCCATCTTTGATTGCAACTGCGAATGAATTAAAAAAAAACAAAGCACGGGGAATCATTTTAACCGATGAAGTTTAAGTGATAACACAACGTTTGGACTCCCACCATTCATTCGTTTCCATCGTAAATAAACGTAATTATTTGGCTGGTTCTTACGTCCGCGTCCGCCAGAGATCTGAGTTCCTGCAAACTTTCATTGATGCGGGCCCGCCGCTGCTTCTCCACCAGGGGCTTCCGGACCTGCAGGACAAAAAGTGAGCGATCTAATACATCTACAGCCTATAGGAGTGTTACCACTGAATGCGTGAATACACACAAACACACACACACCCACACACATAAACACACGACATACCTTTCTGTCTACTTTGAGCTCTTTGGGCTTTTCGTCGCCGTTCGTCCCGTGTGCGTGGTGGCGATAGGGGGCCATGTTGAACCCGAGCCACAAACAACTGAGCGCTTCGTCTGCAGGACCGTTCAAAGTGGATCAATGGGGGCAGAGCAGATGGCCGGCGGTCCCAGCTGCCAAAAAAAAAACGGTTCCCCGAGGGGTGCTCGCCTTATTACTCCACTGAGAGCCGGGGTTGACAACGTGCAGGCTAGCTGGTAGCCTACTTATATATATATAAATATATATATGGCCCCTGATTTACATATGAATGGAGGAGCGAGGAGTGGACTCTGAGGGGAGGCCGGTGGCGCGGACTGGTCATAGACCTCCCAGCCAATCAGCGCTCAGGACTTTTGTCTCAAGTAGACCCTGCTTCTCTGTTTGAATGCAAAGAGAACTGCACGTTTATACAGACTATCACCTAACACATAACATGGGCCTATTTACAAAACAAAAATGGCTTTAACAGATATAAGGAGAATCATTAGGTTGCTGAATTGTTTTTATTTATTTGTGATATAGCAGTTTGTGAAGTGTTAAAAGCAAACTATGACGTTACATTTGACAATGAATGTGGACTACTGGACTTTTATAAGATGAATTCACAAGACCATTCAATGGCAGTTCTCACATTGCATCATTAGTCACCTTCTTGTTATTTAGAAAGCTATTACGCAATTGCTCAGCTATTTGGGATTACATGGTTGTTAGTTATTTGCACATATCCCTGCGCAAATAGGCCTCTTAATTAGCCACTAAATGACTCACATGTGGCGAGTCTGCCGTATTGAGGGAAAAGTGCAGCTATATATCTAATACAAAACACAAAATAAACGAGTTACATAAACGAATTAATGTAAGGTAATGTCCCCCCTCATCATTATTATTAGTATTTGTCTTATTATCCTACGCCTCCACCCGTCTTTATAATAGGCTATATTTCTGGAGGCTCAATAAGGTCTATGATTTCGAAACATTATAACATTTCCGGATGATCAACGTGTTAAGGAGCGCAGCACACGTTAGATTTTTTGCTTTAAATAAAGCACGGAACGCACGACCATATCTGGAGGTAGCGTTCAAAGTAAGAGACCTGATAAGCATCCATATCGATAATACACATTTTTATACATTGAGATAAAACTTTAAAGGAACAATACACGTTTATTTACTCCATAAACCAAATAATATTAACATATATATACCAAATTACATATAATCTACATTTAAATAACAAGTCATTTAGACATGGACTTTTATTTTGATACTGCAGAGGTGGAATCTCCACAGGACCCACACACAGCGCGTTCGTCAGAGCGGACGCGGTGCTGAGGTCACGCGGAGAGTGTAAATCCGCGGGGGCGAGATAGTGACACCGCTATATATTCACCTCGCTGGGCCGATACGATCCACTGTACTGAACACAGACACAATCACACAGACACCATGGTGAAGATCACATTTCAGCCCGTGTCGGCACAGAAGCCCGAGAAGGAGAACGACGAAGACAAGATTCATATTCATCAGGCTCATGTGAGTTGACTCAATCTCCTTTGTTTTTTTATTTGTTTGAGATGCATTTTTATGTAAATACATAGCCTAGACCTACTTAATTGGGGAACATATGCAATTGTGTAAATTCAATCTAGTGCATTTAGTGATATATATATAAGGTCTACTAATAGGCATACGGCTGCTTGTTCAAAAAAACCAAAACGATTTTCCTAAATCACCTCGCATGGATTTAACCTTTATTGTTTTGAATGACAGTACAGTACTATTACTAGTCATTACAGGCTGCCGTTTTAATTGTAGCTGTAAGCGATTCGATAATGGGCTAAAATTCAAAAGAAACGCTGATAACCTTGCAGTATCATGACAAAGTTGACAGCCGACACAGCCCGGGGTTGTTGACATTACGTCACCGTGTTGGGGGAGCAGGGAGCGCTGCAGATGGGACGGGCGTCTTTGTCTGCTATAGGTGAAAAATAAAACGTGCACCGTTTTAAACGGCAAACATCGAGATTAATGCGGACATATATAAATGTATCTCCTTTATTGTTTTTGCATTTATTATTTTATCGTTATAGGCTATTCGGGTGTTTTAACATCCCCGCTGGTGAAACCCATTATAGGAATTGAACAATGTTATGAAGCGTAAAGCAATCGACCAGACTAGACCAGAGTAGACTGTGTTGTAGTATATTTAAATCAATGTGTCCTGTTAATACTCTAGATATGGTCTATGGAGGTGTGCTCCTAATTGGATTGTGGGTTAATTATAGACACGCAGTGGGAGGTGTGCAATTTTAGTCTCACTAAGCCCACACTGTTCCTGTCAAAAACACACACACACACACACAATATATTTCATGTGACGTATCCATCAATGTGATTGGTAGGCGGTGGGCTAGGTGTCAGACACTGCTGTGTGTGTGTGTGTGTGTGTAGGTGTATTGCGTAGGACTCCTGTTGTACGCAATCGTTCTCATTTCTCAACTCCCTCCCCTGAGGCGCCGGGAAGCATCGACAAATATGGAATGAGGAAGTAGGCGTCCAAGAATAGCCCCACTCCCAGACAGACATGCGCCAGCATCTTCGTCAGAGCCTCGCTCAATCTGGTCCCTATACTCTCCGTCGCCATGGCAACAGTATAGTAGAGGAGATTGAGAGACGGTGGTGGGTGGGCATCTGGCGTGCCTCATCCCTGCTCCATCCTACATCTGCTAGATCTCCTCTGACTAACTAAACTTGGACACTTGGCTCGCTAGTAGAATAAACCGCCATGGTCATATTAGAGAAAACCGAGCACGTCATGCATCACATTTACTCCCGTCTCCTGCAATTCAATTAATTAGCCTGGTTACTTTTCCTAAGCGTATAATAAAGAGGATACTAAAACACACAAATAAAACCGTACGTGTTGAGTCGCATTTCTCTCCTTGTGTTTCACTCCCATTGTGAAGAATTGATGCTCGCCTGATGATATTCAGATTCACGTTCTGCGACGGAGAGGTGTCTCTAAATCCATTATCTCCTGTCCTGTCCACAGGAGGAGCTGGTTCTTCCTCTAGGGACCACCAAGAGGTCTTTCCTCAATGGCCTCTGCTGCCTCACCTTCGGCCTGGTGGTCTTCATGGCCGGCCTGGTGCTGGCCTCCATCTACGCCTATCGCTACTACTTTGTAACGCAGGTGAGTGCACGTCTACCTGCAATCCCCCAGCCTGGTGCATGAGGGTTTATTCCTGCATCTATACAGACACTGCAAGATAGAGGAATCGCCTTCAGCTAAATAAATAAATAAATAAAAACGAAACAGGGACAGTATCAGGTAGTGGGTATGAAAAAGGATGACTAACTGTATTTCTTTTGGTTTTTGTCCTCTCAGCAGATGCCAGAGGACAGCTTGTTCCACTGCCGGGTGGTCTACGAGGATGCGGTGTTCTCCCCGCTGAGGGGCCGACAGGAGCTGGAGGAGAACCTGGGCATCTACCTGGACGACAACTACGAGCAGATCAGCGTGCCCACGCCCCGCTTCGGTGGCAGCGACCCTGCAGACATCATCCATGACTTCCACCGGGTAAGAGGACCACCACCGGCACCACCCATCACATCATAGATAGATAGACAGGGGAAACTCACATCAAAAACACAATAGATGAATAATAATATTAATAATGTACACGACAATAGAATAAAATAAATATCTATAAAAAAAAGTTGTCATTTAAATACAAGTTAACTGACCTAGGTATTTTAAAAAGGGTAGAAAGCAGTAGTGCTCTGTTTCACAACTCATGTGTGTGTGTGTGTTTCTCCTCCAGGGTCTGACGGCGTACCATGACCTTGCCCTGGACAAGTGTTACATCATTGAGCTCAACACCACCCTGGTCATGCCCCCCCGCAGCCTCTGGGAGCTGCTCGTCAATGTCAAGGTGAGGCCGGCC
>OMKN01014032.1:0-11782 GCA_900302345.1 Melanonus zugmayeri | reverse complement strand
GGGGGGACATAGCAAAGATTGCATCATATCTAGTGACCTTGAATGTTTTTCCGTTAAATATTTTTCTTCAATGGCCCGGTAAAAGAAAAGGAACAATTGCAATTTAATATGCATATGTTCGCTACAAGTCTGCTGCCGCTGACTTCCCATTTTCGGAGAGGCTGGCTACTGTTCCTAGACCTGAGTCGAATCATCTGGCCACGGGCCCTAGGAAATTCCCCCACGCTGTAAAAAACACCATTTACTGGATGAGGAGCGCAACAAAGAAACTTCCCCAAACATGTCTCTCCTTGAAAATGGACCACCCGTCAAGGTGGGTGGGGGGCTTTGTGGGGGTAGACACAGGTCCTCTGGCGAGGGAAGTTCGGTAGCCCGATCCAAAGAACAATCGTAATAAAAAGAAAATGTTGAAATTCTTTGCCGTTGGGATTTCCTCCCCTAAGCTTAGCACCTCAGGAACACAATAGCTCTCGCCAGACAAAGACTTTCATTTGCATCCTTGCTTAGGAGAACGCACAACTAAATCCATCCGCAAACCTTTGGGTTCAACAAAAAAAAAGACTTTCACAGATGACAATGTACTAAATATGTGCGCAAATTAGTTTGATGTTTTTCTTTGATTTGAAGGGTTTTTTTTCACGCAAATTCACTAATTACGTATCAAAAGCTGTCAGGTTTCTGTTCATTTGGCTCCAGGCTACTTCTCAAAAGGAACTCTCACACCACAAAACGTGGCGCCGTAATTCACTGCAAAGAAAACTTGTCAGTCCCACAAAAGCTTTTCCACCTGTTTCCCCCCCAATGATATTTTACACGGGATATGTCAATACTGTCATGGCCTAACATTTGCAGGGTTCATAGAAGACATACTGACACACTTAAAAAAAGAACACATTTACATACTGTATATTGTTTTGTCACTCAATTATTCGTTCCTAGCGCTGAAAACCAACTGGCTACTGCAGGTAAAGACCAAGTGAAACCAAATGTAAGTAAAGGTTGTGAGTGTGTGTGTGTTGGCGGTTAGATTAAAATCTGTAAAAAATTAAATGCAGCGACATGCACTGACCAGTGCCAAAGTCTCCAGGGTGGAGACCTTTCTAAAGCTGTTGATTAAGCTTTTATAAACTGATTAAAAGTTTGACTAATCGTAATTTTCCAAGTTCAAATATATAGTGTATATGCGAATGCCCGAAGGCCGGACATCAATGGAACAGCCTGTGGACGCACAATGGACCAATGTGACCACCATAACATTGCAATTAGTAGAAATGAGTTCAAGAAAAGTCTACCGCTTTAATTTCCAAAGAACCATATCAATCCATTGGCTGCTTTTGAGTGTCTGTATCTGTAGACGAACGGGTCTGTACACGGGAATCGAGTTGCAAAAAGAATGATGCCACGGCTAAATATACCACGCATGTACAGCGTCTCTCATCTCTAATGGCCATCCTTCACCTCACATGGCAACAGGCGGCGCTCCACACAGACCGCAGCCATGAATAAAAGAGAACATGACTAAACTAAACGGAAAGAATCCCCCCGTGATTCATGGACCTTGAGCCGCCGTGAGGTCGGATTTCACGCTCAGATCCGCCGCGCCATCAAGCCAGTATGGCAGTGGCGGCTATGAGCATCGAAACACAAGGGGTGCGTTCCAAAGAGTCGCACTCTGTAGGGAATTCACTCGCCCTCACGTCCTAAATCTCAAGACGATCCTTGATCGCCACTGTAGGTCTACCCACCATTCCTGAGACGCAGTACGCTAGGGATGCAACTTAAAGTGTCCGCCAAAGGCCGCTTCGGATTGAGGATACATGATCCGTGTATCCTACACAGGACATGCAGGAGGTTTTTCAACTATGTCCCCTTTCCTATTGCTCGTTCACTATACCTTCAAGGAGACGAGCGGCAGCATTTAGTAGTCGAGTAGGAGGAAATAAGCCGTGTGGAAATGATATCGGATGACTCTTGGACCACACCAATGGTCTTTAGCAAGTTATGGGTCTTATATTTCTTATAAGTCTGGCCCGGGGTCTAAATGTGTTAGTCCTGCGGCTGTTGGCCGTCAGCCCACGACGATGAGGCTAAATCTATAAAATGAGGTTGAAGTCACTTCTCAACGTCTAAGTCAGATGACGCGATTGGACACGCTTCAAGATCAACACGCAGCTAAGCTAAGTGTAATCTGTTAAGCTACCGTGGCTAACACGTACATAGCGATGACATCATTTACAATCTGGATGAAAAACAAAGTGATACCACGCTGGGCGTGGAGTTACTCCACACAAAGGGGCGGAGCTATTACTTGCTGAGGGTGGAGGTAACAGCAGCACAGCGTATCTGACCAATTAGCAACACGCCCTTTTAGTCATTTTATTTCTCAATAAGTCCTCTTATCTTACAAACCGAATCAGATTGTTTACTCAGGGAAACAGATGCGAGCAGAAGATTGCTGAATTTACACAAAGAAAAACATGTTCTGGCTTCCCTATTCTATGAGACGGGTATTAGTTTGAACTAAGAAACAAATTAAAGAAAACAGGACGCTAGCGTGCTCGTGTGTGTATAACAACCTCTCTGATTGGTGTATTTAAGCATGAAATCCTACCTAGATGGACCTTGCCAGAACAGCCGAGCTGTACTGTGAATATTCACTATACTACTGTAATCTGTTTTACAACCGGATCCCATGGGACATTTTCCAACAAGGAAGTAGAAGTTCCAACATCAAATATTGCTTTGTTGTTATTGTTAATGTGTGAAAAAATGGGTCATGAGGGTTTTGATAGGTCAACCAGAGACTCATCAGCTCCAGTAATTCATCTGGGTTTACCTAGATTCATGACCTAAACTGGCCTCGTGAGACTGTCCTCATAACACGAGTTCACATTTCAGTTTCTCGCTGAACATCAGTCAGGCCTCGATCCCATTGAAACCAACTTTCAACACCCAAGAAGTGGACGGACCAATCAGAACTAGGGTTCTAGTTCACAAGATCAGGATGATTCTCCCACATAAGTAAACATTGAGGTTTAGCCTTAAAATACATATGTGAAGGAAAACCAAGTTGGAAGACCTCATTGAAACCAATGTCATGCGTCACGTCTTCTAGCAGAGGACGAGTTTAATGCTACCATTATGAATGTCCATTATGACACCCATTGCACTCCTACCCATCCCTAGAAGGAGTTTGTCCTTGCTCTTTGGGGGGGCTAGGTTTAGGGGGTGTCATAAAACATGGCATGTGAAGCCCTTTGAGACTGTAACTGTGTCTAAGGGCTATACACATAAAACTAACTTGACTATTGACTTGAGTCACCTTTCAAACGATAATTTCCATCCTATTGGAAATGGCAACGGGAGAGGTGTATTATCTTTTTAATTATCTTTTTAAGAGACTAAAACATTAAAATCACAGCACAGGGACAGATGCAAGCAGAGAACAAAAACAGATCATGTGATTGATGCCAACCAAGAGGGACATCACTTTCTACATAAAATGACGTCCAGATTTGGGCCAGCTAGCAGTGTGGATTGATTTAGGGTTAAGTTAGTCTTTGGAAAAAGTGGAGTTATCAGTGATACCACATTTTTGTGCTTTTAAAAAAGGACCATGCTGGTACCCTTATTTCAGATTCACCGTCTTAAGTAGGTATGCTTTGGTTAAACTTTATTTTTTGGGTTAAAATTTATTTTATTTTTTGTAACTTATTTTACATTAAATCAAATCTTAACTTCCTCCAAACCAAGTTTTCACAATTGTGACAAGTGCAAAAGGGCAGGGTTCCTGGGATTTACATCAATTAAATCACATCCAATTTGCTTTCAAATACTCAAATACTAAATCTATTATTCAAATTCAAAATCATCAAATCAGTAATCTGTAATAACCTGTACATTAACAGTAAATAACAGGCTGATATTGTGGCTAAACCTTAAAAAGGCATATTTTGTATTTCTGTGCATCATGCCCAACTGATACTGTGATATCTCCAGCTGCTCATGTGTCCTGTGGAAGTTTTCCTGATAAAAGGATGACATGTAATATCAGGCCAGACAACATCTAAGATGTCTGTTTCCTGAAACACACACCGTTTAATCGGGATGATCACACTCTTCACGTCTCACTCTCTCCGCCAAACATCCAAGTGTACTTCAATCAGGTGGAAACATCTGGTTAAAACATATCATTAAGACAGGGAGGCAGGCGGCAGTAGACATACCTTACTAATCTTTCATATCACCTAGTCTACAGCAACCTGCCAGAAAAACGACTCTTCGTGAACCTGTCGCTATATTAGACACCTAATGTAATCATTAACATGATCTTTTATTGTTTTATTGTATTGCTCCCTTTGACTTCCTTACCCGCTAGAGTTATTACAGGGTTGTTATCACACGATTCAATTGATTTCAATTGTGTTTTGCTTTTCGGTCTATAGTGACCAGCCTGCGTGTGGGTCTGTGTTGTGACTGACAGCTGATTGACTATTATTCACACAGATCAGAACATCTTTCTGACAGCTGATCCACTATCGCCGACATACAGCTAATAACACCGAGACACTGCCTATTCTTTAGTGACATGAAAGACACACAAGTCACACAATCTGGAGGGCTTATGCGAACATAATTCGACGTAGCGCTCGGTCGATCTATTTACTCTTTTTTAGTGTCATCCTTGTCGGCTACAGTGAAGTTGGGAGCTGTCGTGTCCGCAGTGTGCGACATTAGAAAATGCAAATGTTTAAATCGGAACAAGACGCCTGTATATATCCCGACCGGCCGAACTTTGTCAGGTCGACTCATAAGAAATATACGTTATCGTTTCATAAGTATCTCCAGACATGTGCGGTCTTTCGTCATTTTTGTTCGTACAGCGTGTTACTTTCAGAGTCCCTGTCCGCGGAAACACATGGAGGAGAAACTCCGTCACTTTAGGCCTCATTTGCGAGATGCTGCCGAGTCGCTCATTAGAAATTTCGAAAAAACTCACCGTTAGATCATTTTGTCGTGAAAATGACTTTTTTTTTCGCCACACAGCCCGGTATTTACGAGTTTAAAGACACTCCATGTGGCCCCGTCCCCCCTCCCCGCGCCGGGACGAAGAAAAACGACGCAAAAAGAATAGCAACGGACGGTGAAGTTATATAAAAGAAAGCGGTTCTCTCGTTAGTAAACTTCTGCCATAAGACATGAGGTCATCGCAATAAAAATAAAAGGATGCCGTCATCGCAGCTCCCCGCAGAACAGACGCTCTTAAAGGGGCCGCGACGCGTTTCAAAGTCTGCACCGAGAACCGCGTAGTCGCATACAAATGTCACCAATCGCTGCCCGTGTTTATTATAGACATAGATCCTTTCAATGCTGTGAGAAAACGGCATTGGTGGTCGTCTATCTACAAGTTCGTGAATACAATTCGCGATGTTGAACTTCCTCTGAAGTGGCCTGACATGTGCTTCCTTGTCGAGCTCGTATACATGTACGTGACTAGAATGTTTAAAGGGAATTTACTTTCTGTATATAATACATATAGTTTGACGCATTTGTTCTCGAAGCTGTTCATGACATATTCAGGGATAGTGTATCAGAACGACGCGGTTCAAACTCGCACTGCAGCCGCCAAAACCAAAGGCTAAAAAACCCCACTGCGGTTCCGACCCGTCCGCCTGGCGGCGCTAGAGGCTGAGATGTAGCGCTACACCGACGCGTGACGTACTTCCTGAATAGAACAACAACAGGAAGTTTGAAAGTGATGTAAACACAAGGCAATAGGTTTCAATTTCTCACAATAACTATCCGCGTCTGAGATATGGATGGTGGAGGCGGCTGAGAACAGCACATCCGTCGATATAAACGCGATTTTAAAGCCGCGGTGTTCACCGGTGTCTTTATCCTGTCGCTCTGACGTTAGCGACACTTGTAAAAGCGCAAGTGTTTACGCTTGGGGGGACTAAAATGGATGACAATAAGGTGAGACAAAATACTACAGCTAAATATTCCGTGATCATTTCATTTCAAGTGCACCCAACGCTAACGCACAGTTCACGCTTGTTCGGTGGAGTATTTAAGTACGCGCACGTTTTACAGCCTACAGTTTTGCGGATGTGCAAGCGAGTATAGCTGCAATACTAAGGCCTGTAAGCACACTGCGAGGATCGTATCTGACTGGCCCCGTAAAGAAACACACTTATTTCCTTCACGGTGTTTGGATCTGGTCGTTGCTCCTTCTTGTTCCCCTTTCGAAGATGTTGTTTACTCTGTCCTACATACAAAACACGCCATGTGGATCAATTCGACACGCAACAGTGGTTGCATCCCACTTACTGATGTTAATACTTTTGTCACATCCTTCATAATAAGTGAATGAAACATGTCGACTGACAGTAAAAGCTGCGAAGAGTTCAACATTCAGTGTTATTGGTTATGGTCTTTCAGTGGTGTTGATGGTGAAGTAACACCACTGATGAGAAGTAAGACATTGTATTTCCATGAACAGGTTTACTGAATCATTGCGGTTTGCAAGATGCAAACAAGCGTATACTGTACGAAATATGCAATAGATTAGATGGATAAATGTATTATGGTTTTTATTTCTTTGACAGATTGTTGCGGGTAAAGTGAAGAAGCCGGGGAAGCGTGGACGCAAGCCTGCCAAGATTGATCTGAAGGCCAAGCTAGAGAGGAGCAGGCAGAGTGCAAGGGAGTGTCGGGCCAGGAAGAAGCTCCGGTACCAGTACCTGGAGGAGCTGGTGTCTAGCAAGGAGAGGGCCATCTGTGCCCTCCGCGAGGAGCTGGAGATGGTAACTAAAGTATATGTAATCTATACAAACCAACCCTAACCCTACTCACACACTGGACTCACTAACCCTAACCCTATTCACACTGGACTCACCAACCCTAACCCCCCACACACACACACTGAACTCACTAACCCTATTATGTGCAGGGCCCTATACTTTATTATCTGATTATCTCTTAGTAATTTGTGTCCCATGTTCAAGATAGCTTACAGTAATCTTAATCAATTTAACCCAAATTCATATAAAATCCATATTTTTAGTTTTTCCAAAAATCGTTCTCTAGTAGTGTGTAGCTTTTGCGTCCCCAGTGTGTTTCTATGTGATCAGGGCATCTCTTATTGAGTTAGTGTTAAACTCCCCCCCCCTCCCCTCATCCCCAGTACAAACAGTGGTGCTCGGCCATGGACCAGGGCAAGATCCCCTCGGAGATCAAGGCTCTGCTCACGGGCGACGACCAGAAAACATCCCAGGGCGGCAGCACAAAGACGCCTAAGAACAGCAAGAACAGCACGGCCAGCAGCAACAGCCAAGGCTGAACTAGGAAGGGGGGAGCGCTGAATTAGAGGAAGACTTGCGGCACCGAGATGGATGGAGAACCAACCGCATTCGCAGAGGAAATCGGGGAACTGTGACGACACGAATGGGGGTTCCGAGAGCACACATACACACCCTGGGTGGGGGTTAGGTGTCCCATCGATTCAACGAGAGATCTGGCGATTATTTTTTGTTTTGCTTGATCCTAACGTAGATAAACGTATAGGCATGTATAGATATATTATTTTTGGGAGTGGGGTGGCGAGATCCTTATGGATTGACTTGTTGTTCCCTGAATACATATATACGATGCTGTTTATGTTGTGTGCACCCGATACTATCGACGTACGTATGCTGTTGTTGTGACGATAGATGCGAACAAGCGTTTCGCGAAACCGTAAACTAATGGGTTGTACATGCTGATATGGTATTGCACGCTCCAACTACAACTCTTTTTTTTTTCTTTACTCTATCCCCGTTTACTTTAAATTAAGTTTGATGAAATTATACAAACACATGGGAAGTAATTAAAATAAATGCTCAAAGAGAGGTTGAGGCAAGCAGAAGCCCGGATTGCTACTACTGACTCTAACGTAATCCAACCATACACAGAGGAATCAAAATGTACAATAGCATTGATATTTCGATTGGATATAGTTTTGTATTTGTATTTTGTATTGGATCTGAGAAAGCACTTTGCCAAGTTTTGTAGTGTGTTCATGAATGTATTGTGAAGAGTCTGTTTGGATTGGTTTTCTCCTTTTTTTTTTTTTCATTTTGGAATTAATCCCAGACCATTTGCTCTTTTTGTTAACAAAAGTTAGAGCGTTATATTTCATACAATTGTATATGGACTCCTGAGAAATTGCTATTTTTGTCTTACAAAATTGGGCCCTTCCTTGACCAAGTCGGTCAGTTACTTTACGTCCACATGTAATGCCTATGCTAATTTTGTATTCGGAGCCTTGAATTCATATTTAATAAGTCTTTGAATTAGAAAGTTGCCTTTTAGGGCATATTTTTGCATTGATAAATGTAATGTCGCTTTTCTTTGTGATTGGATATCGTTTCTTGTTGGAAGCTGAGAGTGTAAGAAACGTACAGAAACGTCCATTAAAGGGAGGATGAAATCCTAAAAAGTCACTTTTAAATTGTCTTTCAATGTTCATGACAATCTTATAATGATCACATCTGTCCATGTTAATGACAAATTTTTTCAGTTCCTCTTTCACTGTTCACAGTTGGCAGTTAGCAGGAAAAAAAACTTTTCTGTTGTCAGTTCACCGCCACTTATTATTGGATTCAAATACACTAAACATAACATGTTATTCACAGACCTATTGTTATTTACAGACATTAAATCAATAAATAATATTTTGTATGTTAATCAACTATGTACCGGTATGCATCCGTGTGTGTGTGTGTGTGTGTGCGCGTGTGTGAATAAGCCTCATATTGTTTCATTTGCTGTTGAAGGTGATGGCCAGGTATAACACTGTTTCTAGGCAGACTGGGGAAAACACAGAAAGCCAGACTGACTGCTGTGCTTTTCCACCGTGTTTCAATGCACTAGGGAACCAATAGGAAGCCAGGAATGGGATTTGCTAATAAGGTGGTTGCTCTGTGGAGAAGGACGTAGGCGTATCCGTTGTGATAAAAATAAAAAGCATACCATTGTCAATCCATTTGTCTTGGTTGTTTTTGTTTTACCATTCTGTTAAACATTTTAAACAATCCTGATAACAATATTGCTGAAAAGAAAATTCAATGTGTGCATTTATTTTATTATTATTATCCCCCCCTCTTCCCACATAGAATATGATTTTTTTTGTTTTCAAACACAGTTGACAGCGTACTGAAATAATACATTTCACGGGCATAATTAGAAGACGTTACAAGAAAATGTAGCATTGGAATGGTAAATCGTTTCAACAGAATCACTACTTCCTTTTTTTTAAGGAATACAAATCCACTGTAGACATTAAATATCATGACTGTTTGTGAGCCCTCACTCAAACAGGGTAATCACAAAAATCTGATGAAACAAGTGAATAAAAGATAAACGCACGACTGACATTACAAATACATTCTGCTGAGTGATTTTTTTTTCATCTATGACCCCTCTGACAAAAGAGGTACTACTGTACACAGACTGTGCTACCTGAGAAACCCCTTTACTGCAATATCTACAGTATATATGTACACATACCGCTGATGACGCCGACAATTATATTTATAATTATATGTATTCATAAATACATATATTTAACATTTTGCTGATTTTCTTCCAAAACATACAAATCACATACTTTTCTTTCCCACTGGGGACTTCCTTTAAATGTAAAGGACAAATTGATTAGTTTCCCCTGGTTAGTTGTCCAGCACCTGGACTTGCATTTCAAAGTCACTTTTCTTATAAATGTCGATTTTCATCCATGGTGTGTTTTTATAGTTCAGTTATAGTTCAGTTACACAAAGGTGTTGGGAGGGTTTGCATTGATAGGCCAAGCCAGTTTCTTCTCCTTGGCCTCGCGGTCGAAGGTATCAGAAATGGAGTCCTTGGTCAGGGTCTTGGCGTGTACGGGGATGTCCACCACGCCCACGTAGTTCTTCTTGGCCATGCGCGTGCTGGCCGTGATGGTGTACGCGTTGCTGCGGTAACACTTCATAGATGACATGCAGAAGGTCTCCCTCATGCCCCTCCGGAAGTTGGCGTTGTACACGGAGTACAGCGTGGGCTTGGATGCCGTGGAGCTGAAGGAGATCCAGGCGACGGCCGTGAAGAACAGCGCCCCCTGGCGGTTGGAGCCGCCCGTGGACTCCCTGGGGTGCCACAACTGGGCCACGTAGAAGGGCGTCCAGGTGAGCAGGAACACAGAGTTGAGCATGAGGAACATCTTGATGGTCTTGACCTTAGTCCGCGGCACGATGTTCATGGTCCTGCGCACCGTGTGTCCATCGCTGCTGATCCTCCAGATGTAGCGCACCACGCGCTGGTAGAAGGACGCGATCAGCACCACGGGCACCAGGAAGCCCAGGAGCAGGTGCACCACGGCGTAGGCCACGCTGCCCCAGCTGTAAGGCAGAAAGAAGTCACAGTGGCCCGTCCGCGACGACCTCGCGCCCCCGTAGAAGAAGAGGCACGGGGCCACGAAGGCGGCGCCGAACAGCCAGGACGCCAGGATCATCTTCTTGGCCTTCTCGCGTGACACCTTGAAGCTGAGCGGGTAGACGATGGTGTAGAAGCGGTCCACGCAGATGGACAGCAGCACGTAGACCTGCACGCCGGGGCACAGGTGCTGCAGGTAGCGCACCAGCTTGCAGGCGGCGGCGCTGAGCGGCCAGCGGCCCGAGGTGACCTGCAGCAGGACGAAAGGAGCGCAGCCCAGGCTGAGCAGTAGGTCGGCGCACGCCATGGACACCACGAAGTAGTTGGTGGTGGACTGCGTGCGGCGGCTGCGGTGGATGACCAGGCACACCAGGGCGTTGCCCAGGATGGAGACCAGCCACAGGACACCGAACACCAGGCCCAGCACGGCCACCTCGGCCGGGGCCAGGTCGTATGAGACCTGGAGTCCCATGGTGAGGGTGCTGTTCTGCTGGCCGCCGGAGGCACCGTCGCGGTCGCAGGGGAGGGTGTTGGTGGTGGTGGTGGTGGTGGGGGGGCCGACGGGGACACCGGCAGATGCGGCGGCGGTGGAGTTGTCCGCCTCGGAGAAGTTGAAGAAGAGCGGGTAGGAGAAGGACGGGGAGTAGAGGGAGGGCTTGATGGCCAGCAGGCCGGTCGACGGGGCGTAGACCATGGTTAGGCTGGCAGAGAGACGGCCTGTGGAGGGAGGGAGACAGTTAAATAGACAGACAGTTATATAGACAGACAGTGAGACAGATAGACAAATAGACAGACAGATTAGTTATTGGCTACACCAAACGTCAGTGTGGCCTAGTTTCAAGAGGGAGGTGGGTCCATTGGTGACTTTAACCAGGGATGGCAGGTTGGCAAGAAATGAATAATTCTGGCCCTGCTTGATTTAGACACTTAAGCGACTCAGCTGTCAGGGACTTAAAATAGCAAATGTACAGCACTTGGTGTGAAAGTCACACTTTCACACCAACCATACGCCACTGTGTAAACCATAATCATGGCGAAATCGAATGTGAAATACAAATGTACCCTTCAAACCATTTTATGTTTTTCAGTTAAACCTTTGATATGACGACTCAGTTCAACACTGTTAGCCTATTATATGTTTTGATACGATTGCTATTAGATATTAAACTTATATGAATTACGCTATGGCCTTGGCATTGGTTACAGCCTTGAAAACAAGAGAGAAGCTTGTAGAAGCTGATAGAAGCAAGCCCGTGCCTTCTTAACCTTTGCAATGTCGACAAACTCAATATGCTGTCTCGTTCAGAATTCACACACATTAGAGCCTAAATAA
>OMKN01014020.1:4304-18817 GCA_900302345.1 Melanonus zugmayeri | reverse complement strand
GCCATTCTATCATATATATATATATATATATATATATATATATATATATATATATATATTAGGGCTGTCAAACGATTAAATCTTTTAATCAAATTAATCACAGGGTAGGCTGTGATTAATCATGATTAATCACCATTCGTAAATATGCCCGAAATATGCCCATTTCCTCTGTATATTGTTGTGGGAACGGAAAGATAAATGACAGAAGGCGGATATATAATCTACTGTTACTCACTGAGGTCCAGTGGTCTGTCAGGGCAATATATTCTGCTAGAGCCAAAACACCGTCTTTTATTTTATTTTTGTTTCATACAGCTCATGGATTTTCGTCATTACTGTCCTCTTGACGGTGGTTGTAGAATGCGTCGGAGGATGCGACTTTCAAAACTTCCGCGAAGCCCTTGTCCTCGACACGTTAATTGGTCTACAGTCCTTTGTAATCCATTTGGCGATTGCGTTACCTTTCCGAGGTAGACTTCCTTACTGACCTGCCTCTTTCCTCTTTCCGTCTAAGTGAGAGTCTCTGACGTAAGGCGGACGTTGCAATAGCAGCACTGTCAAATGCATGCTTAGCATTGAGATGGTATTTTAAACTTGAAGAGCTTTGGTGAAACAAAAACTCCTTCCTGCAGTGCGTGGAAATCACTATGTGTTGATTAATAGTTCCATCTTTGTGTTTTTCGTCTCTTTTGGATCATCTTGCCAGTTAGCAAATAACATTAGTTCGAAGGAGTGCAGTGCGGGTGGAGTTGTGGGATGTATGGGGGAAGTATGGGTCATATTGCAAAATGCAGTTGTTTTTTTTTAACACGTTAATTTCCCCAAATTAATCATCCGCATTAACGCGTTAATTTTGACAGCATTTGACAACATTCCCATCTGATAATACTTACAAAGATTGAATTGGTCAAATATATCAAAATATTACAGTAGGCTATATCTGATCTTATGTGTTCATATAAATGTTTTTTAAACACACAAAAATATATTTTCATACATTTCTGTTGAACGTGTGTGTGCGTTTGTGTGTGTTTGTGTATGTACGTGCGTGCGTGCGTGTGTGTGTTGACAGTGGTGCATGTGTGTGTGTTGACAGCGGTGCGTGTGTGTGCGTGTGTGTGTGTATACATGCGTGTGTGTGTGTGTGTGTGTGTGTATGTGTATATCTACAGGAAGATGATTTATAGGCAGCTGGACTCAGGGCTTATATTCCCCCACCCCAGGAAGCTTATCTCTGCCTACAGCCCAGACTGGCAACACAGGGTCACTGCAACACACACACACACACACTCACAACGCACGCATGCACGCGCACACACACACACACACACACACAATCCACCTTGCTTCCTCTCGCAAAAGGAGGAAATAAATAAAGCAATGATAAAAATGTATATTGTTCATTCAAAAGAGTCCCTTTGAGAAAGAGGCATTAGTTGTTTTTAATAACTTTTAACTAATTATTATTTTATTAATTAGTATTATCATTTGTTTATGTCATTTTTATGTCTGACCATGAAAAATTATCATTGGACAACTTGGCTCATCGTGGGTTTAAAGAAAAACATTGGTGTGTTGACGTTACTCCATTATCATTCACATCATTCTTGAAAGGAAAGCATTTGGGCTTTCCACTCACAGATGAGAAGGACTGAAGGCCTTCCAAACATATGTAACCAGCAAAGTGCTCTGCACCGTTGGCTCTTTATCTATAGTAGGGGAGGGGGAGATTGCATATGTATACAAAATAGAAACACATGTATGAGATGGAAATGGATGTTTGGAAATGGAAATGTTTGTCCAAGGAAATAGGAGGAAATGTTTAAAAGAAAAATGGTAAATTCAGCTATATTCTATCTTCTAATGCTACAAAATACACACACAAAATGTGTGCACTCCCGTGCGACACACTTTGAATATGTGAATGTCAGTATATGTACACAGAAACCAAAATAGACTGAATAGACTGTGAATGCTGGAACCATCGTTGGCCATGCCTCATGAGCATCACGGTAATTTCATAGCATCCTATTTCAGGTATCCTGCTGGCGGGGATGTTGTTGAGGCTTTTGACTTCTTACACCACCCACAATCAGCCTCTCTTCCTATAAAAACACCACACACACACACACACACATATATATCACACACACACACACACACACACACATATATATATTATCACACACACACACACACACACACATTCCAAAGTGTCTCTGGGGAGAAGGAGCACCTGGCCGACCATTTCACATTCCTGTCAGGCACACCTCCACCGGGTTGCACCCGCCTGATATGCACGCATATTAAGTGTGATATTGGCATTCTACTTTTTTCCCCCAATAGTTAGTATTTTACTTTCAAAGTAGGCCACCACTGAAGGACGCAGTGATCTCAACGACTACCAATTTCATTAGATGACATGCGAGCGCTCTCCATATCCCTTTCATCTGCACTGTAATGGAGGTCTAGGTGGACTTTTCCCCCATAAAAAGTGTTTTGGGATATATGTCTGAGGACATGTGAAAGTTCTGGTGGCACACCCATTTCCTTCTACCTCCATTTCTCCTACTTCGATTTCACCTTCTTTCTCTACATTTCACTGCCTGCCTCGCTCTCTCACTCACACACACACACACACACACAGCTTCACTCACTCATTCAGATCTCCTCTGTCCATCCGCTGGCTGTCCCGAGGGTAGCTGTCTTATCACAGATGTGCGTGCGTGTGTGTGTGTGTGTGGGGGGACCTGGGGACACACACACACACACACACACACACACGCAGGGAGGATTCCCCCAGGCCGCTCACGGGTCCCTGGCTTATGGGACTCCAGAGACACCAGAGATTCTCCAGCAGCCCAGATCTGGCCCCACTCTGACTCCCGTTTTACACGCCGAACATCTCGCTATCTCTCGCAACGGGGTGAAGCGTGTCAGCCTCCATGGAACAGCCTTATTATCCTGGCCGCCCTGTGTCACCGGATTCTACTGTTCTCAGGAGTGCTGCACCTTACATAATGCATGCATGAGCTGCAGGCTCACAGGACCGGCCATGTGCTTCATCCGTTTGTTCATGGCTGTGGAACTAGTGGCTCTAGTATTGTCGTTGTTGTTGTTGCTGTTGTTGTTATTATGAGTAGTAGTAATAGTAGTAGGAGTAGTAGTAATAGTAGTAGTAGTAGTAGAAGTAGTAGTAATAGTAGTAGTGGTAGTACGAGTAGTAGTGGTAGTGGTGGTATTATTATTATTACTATTAGTAGTAGTAGTAGTTGTAGTAGTGGTAGTGGTAGTGGTAGTGGTAGTAGTAGTAGTAGTAGTAGTAGTAGCAGTAGTACAACTGCAACTATCTGTAGAGCTAATATACTTTAACTAAATAATATACTATAACTATACTACAACTATACCACAATACTATAACGAGCTGCAGTAACACTATTTGTATTCAAACGTCTACGGTAATCATCAAAACAATGCCAGGACAGGAATAAATGCAACGAGAATAAAAAATCAGCAACAACAACTTCTATACAACAAACCCCAGCTATGTTAGAACTCTAAAAGTGTATGTACTGCACGTGCGCGCGCGTGTGTGTGTGTGTGTGTCTAGGAGTGTGTCTATGTGACACGGAGGCGTTAGCCGGGACTGCGATACGACAGGGCTCGCTGTGACATTTGAGAGCTCAGCGAAGGGGATCCAGGCTCCCCAAGAGACAGAGAGGCTGCTCAGCGGAGCCCACCACTGACCACGCTCGCGGGGGACACGTCAAGCGCAGACAGCACACAGACAGCCTATTGAACGTGCCGATTGTCGTTTATTATTATTATCCATTTTCATATCCATTAGGTTTCATCGCTAATTTTGTGATATGCGTTGAGTTCGACTTTCTCAGTGTTATTCCCTGTGCGCTTGTTGTAAATGTGTAAAATGAGTTTACTGCATCCATCTGATGCAATTTAATATTAAGAGATCTATGGTGGCAAATTGATGTGTGTGTGTGTGTTTTCTAAACAGTTACATCACAGTTGGGCAACGTTGATGATGGAGAGGGCCACTAAATGTCCATACTCACTCCAGGGGGCCAGATTGCCTACCTGCACTCTCACCAGTAGGACATTGTAAACCCCATCACTCAAAACGCCTTAATAGTTACAAATGTAATAATAATTCCTCCACATTCCTGAGTGCTACATATTTCAGTGTATTAGTGTTAGCTCAAACATGTAAGACCAAAAGTAAGTGCAATAATTCCGTTTTTTTAGTGCATTTCCACATGCCTCCCATTCTCTGACATGTTTCAAATTGGCATGTATTATAAGTCATTCACCCTCATCCACAAGTGGATCAGTAGATAGTTTTGTCTTAATGAGACACTTGTGGCCTGTCCTGCAGGTGCACAACAGACTGAATGTCAATTTCAATGTTTGTGCATTAGATCTGAATGAGATGGAAGTTCCATCCGCCAGCCTGTTTCTCTCTTTTGACTCGATGTGCTTCATGGCTGAGAAGTTGCTCTCGCAGATGTATGTGCTTCCAAACACACTGATCATTGAGAGAGCAAAATCGCTGAGGAGTGGGAAGCGGGACTCGGGTAGCAGTTTCCAAAATGAAATTCCCTCCTGATTTTGCTTTGCTTGAAATAAATGTATCAGACTGTAGTTCACACAGTTCAAGCTGCAACTCGGGGCTGCTCTACAACGGCAGCAGTAAGGCGGCCAGCAAACAGCGCTATCCGTGGCTGCATGAGGTGGGAATCTTGAAAGCGATCTTTGAATTGTTGCTGCAGTGTCAACTCTGTATGTGAGAAATATTTCCTCGTATTCGGGGGCATTTTTGCACATCTCTTCGCAGGCGGGACAGTGTGTCAAAATAGGGTGGTCGGATAAAAAGCCCTCTTTGAAAAGGGCAAGTTTATGCAGTCCTCTTCCTTGCAACTGCATATTGAGGTGATTAAGGTATGCGGTGTAGTGATGGGCAAAGCAGTTCTTTTCAGTGTACTGAATCATTAGAATCAGTTCATTAAAAAGATTTGTTCAGAAGATTCGTTCACCGAATTGTTCAGCGCTTCCGACTGCGTAGTCCCACTCACCGAACTGAAACATGGCCAAAGAGTTCAGCTCGCTACCTAGTGAACTGAACAGTAGTTTGTTCGTGAAGCATAAGTCTGTGAGCTGATAATTTAGTTAGATAAAGATACCGTTTGCAAACTGAAAGCTACTATAACAAAGTCCTACCCTATTATGTACAGCGCATATATTTTTGCGACACCTAATTATTAAATAAAATATTTGGTACTACTTCCTACTTTGAGACTTGACACTATTGTATTTTAGATTATGCATTGCCTTGTAATGTAATGTAATGTTACTACGTTTATCTGTTACTGCTCCGAATGACCCGCCACCGACGACACCGATGGTCCACGGCGAACAGGGGAACGTACCAAGTAACGGGGGAGGGGGGAAGGGACTCTGACATTCATATATATATATTTGGTTCTGCTCCTCATTTTTTTGTTCTGCCATTAATCACACATGTTGTTCTATTGCTACTTGTTTCTATACACTACTCGTTACGTGTTGTGTTGTACTGTACGTGTGTTGCTGCTGTGGAAAAGTAATTACCCTCCAGGATCAATAAAGTACCTACCTACTGTCTGTAAGCTAGCTGCTGCCTGGTCTTAAGGTTACAATCACCACAGCGCTGATACGTTCATGTAGCCTAAAGCGGAAAAAAGGCCGCGTTGAGACCGGCTAGTGGCGTACTTCCAAGTTCCCGACTGCCTTATATCCCATAATGTTTACATGTTTTGTTCATTATGAACAGATTAGCAGCGACACACACACACACACACACACACACATGCTCCGTTCAGTGAGTGTATCCCTATATATGTCCTCTTTAATAAACAGTAACATTGTGTGTGTACATGTGATAGCCCTATATAATATCAATCTAGATAATATATCCGGATTGCAGGCCAAGACCAATGTTGTTGAATCATTGCAGCTAAATATTAGCAACCCGAATCAGCTGTGTATTTGCTGTCTTGAACACACCCCATTCCTCCTGCGAAGGAGAGCTCAACTGAACTGACGGATCAAACTGATGGATTGAAATGAACGGATCATTTCAGGAAGTGATTCAGTTCAGTTCGTTCACCCAAAAGATTTGTTCTTTTGAATGAATCGTTCGTGAACGACACAACACTAGTGCGGTGATATCTGCGAGGAACATCCACACCCTTGGTAGTGCCATGCAAAGAGGCTAAATTCAACAGCTCCTTGTGTACTTAAAATGGTGTAAAATCTGTACTCTCATCCAGCGCTAAGGAGAAGTAGTTGCAGTCATTCATGACTTGTTTTAGCTTTCCCTTGACATGATTCTGAATGTCAAAAATGCGACGTGTCACTGGTAGATGGGAGTGAGAGACAGATTCAAAGTTATTGGCCTTGTTATCGTCTCCAAAAGCTTTAGCCATCTCGACCATTCACCGTTTGGCCCTCTGACAAAAGGGTTTCTTAGCTTTAGAAAGCTCAAGTGAAAACAGTATAAGATGCCTTGAGACAGGACTGCTGTGTTGTTGTGGTTTTGGTAAAAAGGCTCTGCTGGCCATGTATTTTCCTTTTCAGGTCAGTGACGACAGCGGCTCTGGCAGCTCCGGTGTACTTGTTGTATCTTTCTTTGTGGGTGGTGTTATAATGGCTTAAATTGAAATCCTTCATGGCCGATTTTACCTTTAGGCTCACTAAACACATTGGTTTGCCTTTGAATTCTGTAAAAAGATAATCCGTCTCCCATCTTGGCTGAAAGCAACAGTTCTCTTGGTCAACTTTTCTTTTTTGGGCACTCATCTTTCCCTCCTTTGCTGCTGCCACAACTGGCAGGTGAAGGCCAGACGACGTCAGACGACGTAACTTTACAGAAGCACTTGCCATTTGAGAGAGCACGCTCTATTGGTGGATTGTAGTAATTACAACGGATCATCTAAACGGGTCATTTCACTATTTGATCAATATTCGGATATTGACCCATTTTTCAACCTGGACCCTATTTTCCCATAATTTTAGGTCTAAGTGACTAAGCAGTCAATTTCAGTCAGTGGCACGTGGCTGGCTCAATACTGGACCAATTTCCAAAATTCTTGTCCGCATTAGTCAGTTTTATGGGAAAATGGGGTCCAGGTTGAAAAATCCCGAAGTTATCCTTTAAGTGAAGGTGGTGGTTGCCGATGTTACATAGTACATTTTATACGTTAATTGTGAAATAAATCTATCAATATGTTTTGGCTTTTTTTCAGGCAACCAGGCGATGGAAAGATTGACAAAAATAAATAAATAAATGTACATGCACATGAAGAACAATATCAAGTGAAAGCACACAAAAATACATTCCTAATTAGAAAGCAATGCAGTATCGATATTATATTTTGTCCAAGCCAATGTATTCTAATTAGATCGAGCCTGTTAGCAGTATAACACAGAGATAAAACCCATAACACTATTAGGATCAGAAGCACTATGTCCCCCCCTTTGTTTCCTCTCACTGGATTGTCTCCACAGGAGACAGGGTAAGTAAGGGATGCTCGCCAGCAAGAACAATCACACGAGCATCTCCTGGCAGAAAAGGAGAAAGCAGCCGCCGATTGGTCATCGCTTTGTCACAAACTGCGGGGGGTCTTTCCCAATGACAGCCATTACAAATGCCCCGGCCATGTCATAACGTGGAGAAAACAGCTATTTGCTATTCTTAGTTCATTATAGCAAATACTGTGACACTTCTTCAGACATGTTTTAGCATACTGACTAACAGGGTAATAAAGGACATTCATTTCTCGTACTATCTGTGCATATGTAACGGTGGTTCTCTTCAGAATGACTCACTGGAGTCTGCATTGTTGCTCTCCTCTAGCAGAGACGCTCCCAAAGGGAAGATGATTGTACTGGATTTCTTTCTCCTTCTTGTGTTTCTCATTGTTTTCTTTTTGTTTTTTAGATGTTCTTCAAAAACATTATTTGTGTTGTTCTAATATATCGCAGTCCTGCAGTGACCTGTGTATATTGGGTTGCTACCAAGCGATTTGGGGAGTGCTGATTTGATTAAAGGGACGGTAAGTGGGATGCTAACTGTATGTATTTGTTAATTTATAAAAACTAAATTATAATATTGATTTAGTTGCAAATGCTATTTGTATGTGACCATCGCATCTATCTCTACCTTGTCTTGTTCTGTTACAATTACTATTTTATTTATTTACTTTAAAACATATTCTCTCTCTCTCTCACCAGTGGGGTCTAAGAGGCAGAGGCTGGTTGCTCAGGTCTATTGAAAGTAAGAGGTGAAGTCAAACCAGATCCAAACAAAAGGATTTGGATGGTATAGTATATCGGCTGTAGACTTCCTTCCAGAACATTTCCAACAATGTTGTGTATGCAATTGAAAAGCTTACAATATTTGAAGGTCAATCACTCCCTATCCATCAATTAATAAGATAATATGTTCATGAAAGGTTGTTTCTTCAATACATGACTCAAGGTCACTTTCATTTCTGTTCCAATTTATTGAGTAAAACATAAAAAAATAAAACAATAGAAACGAAAAAATCATGGTCTACAAACGATGCCCACAGACATATCAAAATGTTGAGAAAGCAATTGGCATGAAAGCCAAGAATAAAATATATGTTAGGAATAAATCACCAGTAAATTGTGCAGAGACATTATGAGTGGGTTATGACCGGTTCTATATTTTAGTCGTCAAGAAATAAAAATATATATATTTGCAAAAAATATATAGTTTTATAGTTAATCTAGATTAAAATGCATTTCCACTTTAGTGATGCCTAACGCTGATGTATGTTTAGTGTTCCTATGAAATAGGACACAGTACTATAATACATTCATGTCCTAAAAAGGACAATGTTTGGAACAATCGCAACGACATAAAAATGTCCATGTTGTGGCTGTGTCAAGCAAGCAAGGTATTGCATTTGTTTCTCAATTGTCAGTACATGGAGCTAAAAAAACGTGTCGCAAAGTGGCACACACTGCTGTTAACAATGGAGTTTGCACTGAATGAGGCAGTTTTCATGGCCATGCTCCCATGTTCAACTTTGACCTAGCGCGCCACATGACATAACGTCCCAATCTATTGGTCCCAACCAATAGATTTGCAGTACAAGAAGCCAGAATGTTTTGAGCGACTGTTGATTTTGTGTGGGTTTTAAACTTGCCGTACTCGACCTAGCAACGCGTACAGTGTCCAACCACGTCTCAAGTGAATGCACCATGACACGCTCACGGGGGCTCGCCTACGTTGGATTCGTAGCGGGAAGTGGACGCTGTGCCCCCTACAACGCTGCATGCAGTGGGCATATGGCGCCATGCCGTCTAAACTAATTAAATCACAACGCAACTGGTGGAATGTGCAGAATCACTGTATCACGATTCTCCTGATCCTCTATAAAGGCAGATTGTTCACAATCTAATATTGTCATATCGCACACCCCTAAGCTATCTAACAACATTATGCATTGTGATGCACACTGGCTGCCATGCATCACCCAGGTTGGTGCTACACACTGGTAGTGGATGAGGTGTCACACCCCCCCCACACACACACACAATACACACACTCAGTATGTAAAGTGCTTTGTGTGTCTTGAAAAGTGCTAAATACAATGAATTAATTAACATGTTTGCATAGCATATCATATTAAAAAGCAATGATTCAATTAACATCTCTAGGATGATTTACTATTGCGTCTGCATTTCCTGATGCATACATCCATCTATTGCTCCGATCGTGTATATCTTCATATTTGCTTTGTTGTTTCTCTGTTGTTGCCATTAACAACTTGCCAGTGTGTCCAGGCCCATAAGTATTGCATTAAGCAAGTAAGTAAGCAGAAAGCTGACTGTTCTCCACATTCCCCTGCATGTAGTGTGGCAAATGCTAAGTCCTCACCCCCCACCTGCATTGAGATTCACAGTATAGCATATTCCTGTGATTCATTTCCTGTGATTAATCGCAATGTTCTAGCTATCACTGAATCTTAATTTGAGCTTCTGTGCTGCAGAATCAGACTCCAGAACTCCAACTCTGTCACAAGTAGAGATTGTGAACTAAACGGTGGGGGGGCGTGGAAGGCTGTGAGGGTGTTTAGAAGTGAATAATTAAGTAATATAATATAGTATAACTTTACTTCCTGATGGCTTGATCTGGGAGGAGGACTTGGGACCTCAGAATACCAAAACCAACAGATCCGAATTATCAGTGTTTATAATATGAGTTGTGCTTTTACTTGCTAAGAATGGGAGTAGACTGTGCTGTTTATGGGGACACTTGAAAAGTCTATTTTTGAGATAATGGCAAAAAAAAACTCAACACATGATAATTATACTGCAGGTCTATGCTAACTAACTGCCCAGAACAATTTAATCTTAATGACAGCGCATGTGCATAAAAACCAGCACACATATCGAAGCTGACAAAAATAAGTGCTGAATCATGGTGAGACACAATTACTAAAAAGATAATAGTAGTCCCGCTGCGCAGGAGAAGAAAGTTTATGTATTATGGTTTTCCACCATAATACACTGTAGTGTTTCAAGGGAGCACCATTTTTCATTATGTTTAATAAGTTGTGTGCTTTGAGGTCCTTGTGAGGCCCTTAAGGGAACACATGAAAACTGTTGTAAGCAACTTCTGTCTTAGTGTCATGACAACACGCCTTCTCTCCCCCCCCCGCCCCATGTTTCCCTTTACTCATCTCGCAGAAAAAAAAAGCTCTTAATTTCAACTAATTAAACAAACTCATTTTGTTTTCTCCATTGATCTGTATCCCTCTCCATGGAGGTCATAAACATTTCTTTTTTTTTTTAATAATCTGCAATGAGGGTTCAGGGTCTTTAATGGGCCCAAAGCTTGTTTGATTATTCTCCATTTCACACACACACACACAATTTATTAATTACATTTTCTATTACATTAGAAAGGAAATGAAAGCTATGTGCTACTCCCTTAATGGTTTCATGTAGTGCTGTATCTGTGGCAGATTAATTGACTGCTTGAATGCCAATTGCATGTTTTCCTTTGTTTTACAGTTCAAGCTGGGTTGGCTCCGGGCACAGCACATCTAAATGTGTTCCTTCCCTAGTAGTACTCTGTACTTTACTTTGTCGTTTAGTTTCTACAACACATCCACCATGTTTGATTAGAGAATGCAATAGTGAAAGATCACTACATCATACATATATATACATCATACATATATAATACATACAAATGCCATGTGGCTCCAAGCATTTAACGTTAGTCTCATTGTTGCAGGTCATATAATGTGGTGCCAGGCCAGTGAGAGCTTTGTAAACCATCCTAGATATTATTAGTGGATAAGTAAGAGTTGAATTGTTAGTAAACTATCTTTTCAAGAATTGTACTGAGAAATGAGAGGTTGGTGTGGTCAATCTTTTGCCCCTCTGGGAAAATAAAGTGCACTATCTAGGACAGCACAAGGAGGAATGATTGGATCATTTGCTAACTGTTTTTCAGATTACCATCAAAATCCTGGAGGTCCAAGGACAAACCCGGTACCGAGCAGAGGTCACCATGGCCAGAGGGAGACAGCTTTTTATTTTTTTTTAATAAATGAATAAAAAAATAACAGTGAGTTGTGGTGATGTGTGGTATTTATGGGAGTTGGAAGGAGGGAAGGTGCAGTGTAGTAGTGATTAACCATTTAGGAGTTTTATTGCATGTGGGTGGTTCGAGTCTTTACAGTCCGGAACCTCCTTCCAGAGGGGAGCGCTTGGAAGATGTGATGGGCTGGATGGGAAGTGTGGGAAAAATATTGCATTGCATCATGATTGTAACATTTATAACTAAGTGTGCCTTATGACCTATTGTCATGATGAGGTCCTGAAGGGTGGACATGTCACAGCTGCTCTCTGCTGCTCTGATGACCTGTTGAGTCTGGCTGGCCAGACCAGACGGTTATTAAGGAGGAGAGGATGGAAGGGTCACTGTCTTTCATCAGTAGCTCACAGGGTCTTCCAGTTAGGCATAGCCTATTCACATTGTTTGATAAATTGTTCATAAGAAATTGTTTAATACGTACATTTCATTTAAAAACATTTAAAATAATTGGTGACTTTTTAAAGACTTATTGAATTAACTTTCCGCTACTGAGGACACGTGATTTAAACGACAAGAAGACCAACTTCGGCTGCTGAGGTCATGTGATTTACTGTCAACTGCAGGAATAATATTTTTTTGTGTAATTTGCACAGGTAGAAGATTAGGTCAAGGGCAAGACGTCCCTCAGTCTGAGAACACTTCACGTCAACGCTTCAGTTAAGGTAACAGTATGCCATCATCAAAATGGCCAAACATGGGATGACCAAATTATCCATTATCCTTATCCTTTGTTAGTTTTGTATTTGGATATTAGAACATTATTCAAATACTTCGGTAGCACTTTGACACCTGCCGTCCAGTGTGAGAATTGGCAAGTCCAACAAACACTTACACTGGTTGTAATAATAATATTTATTCAATGTTCTAGGGTTCTCTCCAGGATTTTGATTTCCATGGTGGTGCTCCCACTAGTTAGTTGCATTATAGAAATAAGAGGTTTGCGGCAAGCGGGATAATAACGGGTTGGTAATTTAATAAATATGAATATAACAGTTAGTGATATTTTTTCCTTTTATGGTGATCCGTCACTCACAATAGCGCCTGTGTGATTTCTCTTCAGAGGCATAGTCCTGTCGTGCCATTGACGACCACGCAGCAATCCTACGTGATATTGTAGTTTCGCTTTTTGCGTTATTAAAAGAACACTGTAGAAATGAAAAGGAAAAACAATCAGTTGATAAAAACGCGATTCTGCAGCAGTGGTCTCCACCGGCTCTGATTCAGGCAGGGAAAGATACGCACTATGAATTGCCTTTTTTTTTTAATATATATTTTCTCTGAATATTCGGAAAACCTAACGATTATCCAAAGCTTTAAATTATGTATTCGGGCCAGCCCTACCCACATCTGAACAAAACACACACAGAAGGGGGTCCCTGGAGTTGGCCACAATTACCGTCTGTATCCTTGCTTACTCATTATGCCTGACAGGCCTCACCAGTCCTGCACCCCCCCTCCCCCCTGCTGTCTCCAACACACGTCCTCCTATACCCAGCTTAGACTTTCTACCCACCTACTGAACATACACTTACAGACACACACACACATGCATGGAGGGAGAAAGAGAGATAAGAGTGATAGAGAGATAAGAGTGAGATAGAGAGTGATAGATAGATAAGAGCTCTTCATTTAAGCCATCTCTAGCATCACATCAACAACAATAAAGTAAATAGAGAGAGAGGGGTAATAGACAGAGAGAGAGGTATGAGAGAGAGAGAGAGAGAGAGAGAGAGAGAGAGAGAGGTACGAGACATCTACAGACAATAGAGTAAGCGAATAGAGGGGAGGGGTCATGAGGGGTCACAGTGCCACAGCCTGGGGTTAGACCACCAGACAGAGAGATGCGAGCACAAGTGGTTTGCTTTGTGTAATATGTTGGCAGGTTGGACATTGCTTATTTGGAACTTTCAAATACTACATCCCATAATACATGTAGGATCACAGTAAAACAGAGCTTGTGAACGTTTTAAAATTGTTATCAAGGGTGACTTATTGAATGTGTGCCTAGATTAGTATATTATAGTATTACTTTCAACACAAATGGTATGAATCATTTTATATATTTATATATTCAGTTTGGAAGTCTAGAAAAATATATATATATATTAAAGTCGCTTTATCAATGCAGTGAACATAGGTTACCATGGTTTCTGCGATATCTGCTAGCTCGTACTTAGCCTACAGTCTAATCCTTAGCTATCAATAAAGACACTGCTGTAGCAATGACCTTCACATACACAAGAATGCACTACTACGACAAACACAACAGAATGACTGACATTAATGAGTATGAAGCACATCTGAATTATCCATTAATTACTGCATTATATGATATCAGGTTAAGAAAAATATAAATAAAAAGTAAAACTAAATAAATATTGAAGGTAATTTACTCACATCTGATGATACCTGAACATAAAATGAGCACCATAGTTTTGTACACAAACGATATTATTTATTCTGTTGTAACATTCCAAAACTATGCATTTAACTTAAGCAGTAAGCATTGCTCGTAGCTTTGTGAAATGATCAATTGTCCATTAGAGTCATCAACGGCCATTTGAGTAAGGAGAAAGTAAAGCAAGTATTGACAGGAAAAAAGCATGAGTAATAAACCTGATACAAAAGGAAAAATAAATGAAAAAAAACTGACACGTCATGCCAAAATCAATTCGGCATCAATTGAATTCAGCAACGGATTCTTTTTGTCCTCCAACAATGAGAAAGGTGCTGGCCTCTTTGTAATGCAGCTTAAGATTAATATTCATAGAAGGCTGATGATTCAACAGGGTAAGATAATCGTCTGAGGAAAAAG
>OMKN01014015.1:5948-16886 GCA_900302345.1 Melanonus zugmayeri | reverse complement strand
GTGAGCTACTCGCTAGCGATAGCGAATGAAGCGCTGGTTGTGTTGACTGACTCACTGTTCAGCCAATCAGGGTCCTAGAGGCTCGGGGGTGGGCTTGTTTTGTTCCTAACAGTCCGCGATTTACAGATATACTAACCTTTTATATGAGTATATCTTTCTACAAGCAGTACAAACGGCTAAGCGAACAAAAACAATATATACTTTACCGATTCGCGAAGTCAACAAGGGGTGTTTTATTGAGGATATCTCAAGTTAGCGTGGTTGTAGGACTAAATGGACTAAATAGTTTTGTTCGTTGGACCCTTGCCTTGAACTGGATACCAAGATTATCGTAATCGATGATGTTGATCGACTCCCAGATCACATGAAAGGTAGGAAGCGCAGATTTGTTTTGAGTGCACTCTTCTCACAACGGCTGTGTTTGCTCTCGCTGTGTGTGTGTGGTGTCAGATCGGTTGGTTGCGTTACATTCGGGAGACTCGCAGCTTTCAAACGGGGTGTAGCTTGAACAGATCCGGTGATCCGCCGGCGGGCCGTGGCTAGACAAGAGAGAACGTGCCGTTCACAGACATCAGAATGAACGCATTCACAGTAACGTTCATCGGGCAGAAATACTGAACGTTCAGTTCACGTTCGCCCAAAATATGAACGAGTTCATGAACTTTCGTTCATTGAACGCGTTCAGGTACAACACTGTATATATATATATATATATATATATAAATATACAGTCAATTATGTGTTGTTGTTTTTGTCATTCACCTCACAAAAAAGGAAAAACTGTTCCTGACATCAGACTGTAAACTGTTTCTTGCAGGGGCTCAGTATTTTGACAACACGTCTCTAAAGGAGAAGGAGGATGACGTGGTGCGTCCCGGCTGCGAGCACACGTATTACTGGGAGGTCACCTCTGACGTGGCTCCGCAGAAAGATGACCCCGCCTGCCTCACCTACACCTACATCTCGCACCTAAATGTGGTGAAAGACTACAACAGTGGCCTCATCGGCACCCTGTTGCTCTGCAAGCCAGGTACCCCCTCTCCCCGTGTGATGACTGTTCTTCACATAGGTTCGATGGCTAAAGACAAGATGGAGGAAACATCTCTAAAGATAACTGAGTTTATTGTGATAGTACAATGTAAGCGAACCTGAGGTCAGCCTCGAGAGTGAACACTAAAGCAACACTTGTGTGTGCATAGTATTTTGTTTCTCTGGTGTTTGAGCTTTGCTTTAAAGGGGAAAGCTTCTCCTGATTGGCTCTTGTGAGCTGTTGCTGTCTGTCCATTGGGTGTTCTCGTGCCAGGCACGGTGAGCCTTTGGTATGTGGATGAGTTATATGTTTTTGAGAGTAGAACCCTCAGTCTGTTCTATGATCACTTATCGAATAACCTCTGGTTCATAAACACATGTCCATATATGATTATAGCAACTAGACATCTAGACAATAATAGGGTAATAACCTAGCTTTGTTCTGAGACTCTATGGCCTTCTAGTGGTGGCATGCAGGACAATATATTCCACACAGTCCCCGGAGTGAGAAGAATAAGAACATGACAAGAAGAACAACAACAAAGACAAGAAGAACAAATATGGAGTTTTTTTTACAAATAATTTGACAAAGCAATATCCAAAACATGTAATGGAAACAGATATCCCTCTATCAGAAGTCCCTCCCTCTCTCTTGCCTCTCACCGCTAAACCCATGTAACTGAAACGGATATGGCACCCTCCCTCCAAAGCATGCTCGGAAGTCCTGCCCTCTCTCTGGCCAGAGGCGCACATTTGAAGCACCCCGTTCCAGGCGTCCCATTGTGAGATGAGAACGGGGGGGTTAGTTAGAGTGCACCAATCATATGCATCGTCGGTGACGTCTCTATCTATGTCTCTCTGATCCCAGGCAGTCTAAATGAGATGGGGGAGCAAGTGCATTTCCCACAGGAGTATGTGTTCCTGTTCGGGGTGTTCGACGAGAAAGAGAGCTGGTTTACACCAACAGGATACTCCCCAATCAACCACGTAATGCACACTATCAATGGATATGCAGTCGGTTCCCTCCCGGGTCAGTCCACCTCCACCCTGTCATCCACAAAATGTGTCATTTGTCAGACTTTTTTTGTTATAAACACACGCACACATACACACAAATAAATAAAGTATATATTTTTCTCTCCAGATGTCAACATCTGTGCCCACTGCACCGTGAGTCTGCATCTGGTGGGCATGAGCTCTGAGCAGGAGGTGTTCTCTGTGCACATGAACGGCCAAGTGCTACAGCACCGGGGCCACAAGGTGTCCAATGTGGGGCTGATAAGCGGCTCGGCCACCACCGGCACCATGAGGGCGGTTCACCCCGGCCGCTGGCTCCTGTCCTCGCAGATCAACAAGCACATGGAAGGTATGTAGACCTAAACCACATTCATTCAGATGTATGGGATCTTGATATTCACACATCCACTAAGTAAATGTTTTGATGTATGGTAAGGCTGACCTTGTAATCCGTTTAATTAAATGGCCGTGTGAGTTGTCAAGCTTTAGTCGGGTAAAAATGTCAAATAACAAATAAAATGTCCACATTACAGCTGGCATGCATGGTTTTGTGGATGTGAGGACTTGCGAGGGCTTCGACGCTCCCCAACGTAGGATGACCGCAACGCAGCAGCGCCACAGCAAGGAGTGGACATTCTACATCGCCGCTGAGGAGGACCTGTGGAACTACGCCCCCCAAATGCCAACATACATTGACGAGTAAATACACTCGTCACTTTCCAAAGTTATCCATTTCATACAGTTGGGTTCTTGCAAAAAATACGTACTGTGTTTATAACTTATTCTTCATTTTTATTTTTTTATTTTAGGGACTTCAAGGAGGATTATCTTGATCCGGGTAACCAGAGAATAGGCAGGATTTACAAAAAGGCGGTCTACACACAGTACACAGATGAAACATTCACCAAGAGGTCAGAGGAAAAGCAGAGGAAAGCAGAGGTCGGCATATTGGGCCCTGTGATCAGAGCACAGATCAGGGACGTCATCAGGGTACGAGACGGACTTACTGATGACTACCGGACGGAACTGATAAGTATAGTGGCTGTTCCTTCAATATGGTCCCCTTGATCTTTCACAGGTGGTCTTTAAGAACATGGCATCCAAGCCCTACAGCATCTACCCACAAGGGCTGACGATCGAGAAGTCACAAGAGGGAGCAACATATCCTGAAGGAGGTTGGGAACAGAACACTATTCACAACACAACAAACACAACAACGGAACAACAACATAATGCATCATAACATACAACAATAAGCTAAGTAGCTAAGTATATAGTAGCTAAGTATATAGATGAATTAATGTCAAGACAAGAGAAAAAAAATAGATAGAATGGAAGAATGGAAGAATAGAAGAATCCTAGCAGATGAAGGATATATGTTTGCTATGCTTTAGTTGACACCTCTAATTCAATTGATTGGATGTGGACTGCCCATTCCCATTTAAAAAAAAGAGACAATAATAGCTTGCTGGTTTATTTCCAGGCAATCAGACCCATGCTGTTCAGCCAGGACAGACACACATATATAAGTGGAAAGTGGTTGAAGAAGATGAGCCCCTGGATACAGACGCACGGTGCCTGAGCTACCTGTACCACAGTGCGGTGGATACACCAAGGGACATCGCCTCGGGGATGATAGGACCCCTCCTCATCTGCAAGAGTCAGTCTCTTAATGTCAGGAATGTGCAGGTAAGACAACACTAGTCTCACAAATCAGAATTTAGATTCATATTTGAAGATGTTAACCGACATGATTGGTCGAACATGTTTGGACCAATCATGTTGCCGGAGGTGGGGATTTGTAAGCGTGCAATTAGTGAACACAAACTCAGCCAGAAAACTGTAAAAAGTGTCTGTAAAGGTTTCAAATCAACACCGCGTAGACTGGCCACTGCAGAAAAACACTTAGGCCTATTGAATAGTGATGAGCATTCCCGCTCTTTCAGTGAGCCAGATCATTTTGGCTCAGCTCACCAATAAGAGTAATTCGGCTCCCAAACAAACAAGGTATACAAAACAAGGTATAACTCTGCCCCATGCAATTTCTGGTTTCCGGCCCAGGCTCTGCACCGTCTCCCCCCAGAAGTTCTGCTATAACATAGTAGGACTGCTGGATCCGAGATTATCACAACACTGACACCCTGCTCTTTGTTCGGATATAGAGTTAGTTTAACAGTAGGTTTAGTTAACTAAGAGTTATACAAGCTATGGCATGTATTAATATGATGGGTTTTGTGTTGTTCAAAGCTAAAAGCAGACAAGGAGCAGCATGCCATGTTTGCGGTGTTTGATGAGAACAAGAGCTGGTACCTGGATGACAATATTGGTGAAAAAACAGTCAACAAGGCAAATCCAGACTTTTATAAGTCTAATGTAATGCACAGTGAGTTTCTCTATCATTTATATCTTCCATCTGTCAATCTTTGTGTCTTTTTATTTTGATTGGAAAATACAAATTACAGCATTCTTTTTTTTCTCTTTGCAGCAATTAACGGTTATGTGTTTGAGAGTGGTCCAGTTTTGGGATTCTGTAATGGGGAAATTTCAAATTGGCATGTGTCAAGTGTGGGAGCACAGGACTACATCCAGTCTGCCACCTTCTATGGCCACACATTTAATCTCAATGAGCGCACTGAAGACATCCTTGGACTCTACCCTATGACAGGAGAAACAATCTTCATGGAAATGAACAATATTGGTCAGTTGTGGCCCGTAATGACTTTGTGAAAATCCCTGATTCCTGTTTTAATTGATTTTTAACAATATTTTGAATAACGTGTATCTGTCTCTTGATTCAGGTGTCTGGCTGTTCGCGTCTCTGAACTCCCATGGGACAACCAAGGGCATGCGAATGAAGTTCAGAGATGTGGAGTGTTTCCGTGACAACGAATATGAGTACCCTGACTACAGCGATGACTACAGATATGCTGTGTGGAAGCCTCCCACACAGGACGAGATCGAAAAGGAGGATGAGTTGGAGAAAAAGAAGAAAGAAATGGAGAAAAAGAAGGAAGACATACCAAGTGATTCTTACACAGACTATTACGCAGATGAACTAGGCCTTCGATCTGTAAAAAACAACACAGATTCAGAGATGGAGCAGATAGACCTCTCCTTCCTGGATGAGACGATGACAGATGGGCAAGAGGTTTACGAAGCAAACCTTAACCTTAATAATCTGTTCAACCAAAGCAATAGTGAACATGCAACATGGAGCCAGAATAGCAGCACAAGTCCTGAAGACAAGACCATTTTGCTGAACAGTATTGACACAGAAAGATTGAGACAGATTGTTGAAGAGTATGACACTAGTATCTTACAAAAGGATGACAACATAATTAGGAACCACAGCATGCCAACAAACCTTTTACCCTTATATAACACAGCTAATCCTGAGACGGCAAATGCAACACTTAATAATACCACTGTGCCTTCAATGCCTGGGACTTCCAATATTAACATGACCTTAGCAACAAATGTGAGTTACATTTTTAAAGCTGAGGGAATTAATTCAACCCAGACCATTGGAAACAAGACCTCTGAACACGTAATTCAGACAGAGGATATACATGAAGTGTTCTCTTATGTTGTACCCCCTAAAAGTCCCACTTCAAACCTTAACCTTAATAATCTGTTAAACCAAAGCAAGAGTGAAAATGCAACATGGAGCCAGAATAGCAGCACAAGTCCTGAAGACAAGAACATTTTGCTGAAGAGTATTGACACAGAAAGATTGAGACAGATTGTTGAAGAGTATGACACTAGTATCTTACAAAAGGATTACAACATAACTACGAACCACAACATGCCAACAAACCTTTTACCCTTATATAACACAGCTAATCCTGAGACGGCAAATGCAACACTTAATAATACCACTGTGCCTTCAATGCCTGGGACTTCCAATATTAACATGACCTTAGCAACAAATGTGAGTTACATTTTTAAAGCTGAGGGAATTAATTCAACCCAGACCATTGGAAACAAGACCTCTGAACGCGTAATTCAGACAGAGGATATACATGAAGTGTTCTCTTATGTTGTACCCCCTAAAAGTCCCACTTCAAATAGTACAGATGAAATAGTGCTGCTGGATTTAGAGGACAACCCAGGGTCTGCCTTGGAGAAGGAACCAGAGATACAGCTAAGCGGCAAGCGGGGGCCTTTTGGGGATGTTACAGTCTTGCCAGAGATCAAGGCAGCTTCCATTAATGACACGGATCAATTTTATATATCAACACACTTAACAAAGGATATTTTGTCCAATGTTAGTGAGGAAGCCATCAGTGAGGAAATGCACAACCAAACCAGAAGAAAGGTTGAGATGAAGGTGGAGGGTATCATGAATATGATCAAGATGAACGACTCGCTGAACACCATGACAGAAACACAGAACGGAAATCAAACATATTCCTTTGGAAATGAAACTATTCCAGCCAATTCCATTCATGATGGTTTAAAATTTGAAAACTATACAAAGAATGTGACTGAAAGTTTGAACTCACATAATGCCACAGTAAATACATCAACATCTAATTCAGCAGAGCACATGAGCTCTAACCATAGCAAAAGTGTGACTGCCCTCCTTGACCAGTTCAACCTCTCATCTTCAGTGGAAAGTTTCCTCAATGAGACCTCGGGTACTCTGGCACCTTTCAGTAACCTGTTGCCAGAAACCAGCTCTGAGGAACTGAGTGACTCAGTTAGCTCAGAGGAAATTGTTATCTACCTTGAAAACCACAGTTCAAAAGCCATCAGAACCAGCCACTTAGACCCCCAGGGACACAACTGGACCTATGATGAAACAACAAAGAAGCCCAAGACCAAGAAGGTGAACATCCGCCAATACCCGCAGAAAGGCCGGGGCATGAAAACCAAGAAGAGGAAGGAATACAAGTCCCAGCACAGGAGCGGCCTGCCCTTCTCTCCTCGGGGCTTCAACCCAGGAATGAGCCCCCGCGGGCCGCGACCCAATGGGGCGCAGATGCAGCCCGTCTCTAGCAAGGAGGATCTGATCAACATGCCAGTTGTCATCGGTGTCCCCCGGCCGGACTTTAGCGACTATGAGCTGTATGTTCCCGGTGAGGATCTAGACATTCTGGGTGGCATTCAGGGTGATGTCAAGCAAGACGAGTATGAATATGTGTCCTATAAAGACCCCTATGGCAGCACAGAGAGCTTGCAGAGTTTCACTCTGGATGAAGTCACCAAGTACCACCTTAAAAATGTGGGCCAGAATGTGAAGACATATTTCATATCTGCTGAGGAGGTGGAGTGGGACTATAGTGGTTATGGACAGAGGTAAGTACTAAATTATGTCATTGACAGACGGACAAATGTCGTACACAGATATACATACACAGATAAGAGACCAGAAACAATGTTCTCCTATTGTATTCATAGGAGGCAGGAAAAGTCACTCCAAAACTTCGGGGAGACTAAGTTCACCAAGGTGGTGTTCCGGGAGTACCCGGACAGTACGTTCAGTAGCCCAAATATGCGTGGTGAGATGGAGGAGCACTTGGGCATCCTGGGGCCCCTTATCAAGGCAGAGGTTGGACAGAGCATCATGGTAAGACTAGCAGCTCCCACCTGTCACAATTCAAGTCACAATCTAAATAGACACTTATTACACACAAAATCAATCTCTTTGGAGATCACATATTCTATGATTTCCTTTTGTTTTGAGCCCTCAGAGTTCATAGATGCTAAGCCTAAATATTACATGACGTGGGGTACCGCAATCATTGACATTGTAATATTGCTTCTATTCCAACCGTTCTCATAACCCCTTGCTTATAGGTAGTGTTCAGGAACAGGGCCAGCCGTCCATATTCCCTGCACCCAAATGGAGTATCCTATACCAAGCGAACTGAGGGGTTGTCCTATGAGGATGAGTCCAACTACTGGTATAAGTATGACAATGAGGTTCAACCCAACACCACCTTCACATACTTGTGGGAGGTACCCGAGAGGGTGGGTCCAATGCCAGGCGAGTCCTACTGCCGTACCTGGGCATACTACTCGGGTGTCAATCCTGTAAGTGTATCTAAATACCCTTGATCAGATGGTGGTGCAGTGTTCAAAATCAATTCCATGACAAATATAATCGCTTAAGCAACACCAAGCTTTGGATGTATTCCTCCATTACACAACCTATATGGCTTTTTAAATAATAATATGATGGACAATATGGTTTCTTCTAGGAGAGAGATATCCACTCTGGTTTAATTGGGCCCCTGCTGGTCTGTCGGAAAGATACCCTGAACACCACGCTGGTCGATATGAGGGAGTTTGTGCTGCTGTTCATGACCTTTGATGAGTCTCAGAGCTGGTATTATGAGAAGAACTCTGAGATGATGAGCAGGAGGAAGAGTCAAAGAGGAAGAGGAAGAGGAAGAACATTGGATCCCAACCGCAAAGACAAGTTTAAGTTTCATTGTAAGGGGCCATGTTTGACTCTGATTATGAACACTAGTACCCAGTTAAACCATCTATTTAAAGTACACTTGTACACTTAATTACATGCATGCAAAGCCTATGCCATGTTGTTCTTGCTTAGAAATAGAAATCCTGGTAAGGAAACACTACATCACATCTACATGAGAACTCTCAACATTGTGACCCACAGCCATCAACGGCATAATTTACAGCCTGAAGGGACTAAGGATGTACACCAAGCAGCTGGTACGCTGGCACCTGATCAACATGGGCTCTCCCAAAGATGTCCACGCTGTCCACTTTCACGGACAGACCTTCACCCACATGGATACCAGCAGCTACCGGCAGGCCGTGTACCCACTGCTGCCTGGTCAGTGGTCACTGCTCATACTCTATTGGACGGTGTTACATCGACCCATCATTGGTGTTAAAGCATCATTAAAGTTTGTTAGAGGTTTGGGTTGTGTAGTTACCTTGCCATGATGTAACTCCAAATATTGGCGAGATATCTTCAATAGTTGCTCCGTGTTTTTGTTTTTTTCGGTAATAACAAATAATTAATAACAAACCCGGTGATTTGGTCGAGATCGTCTCACTTTGGATTTCGGTTGAGACCAAATCACCAAGTCAATACGAAGTTGACATTTTTATTTCCAAAAAATGCTGTACCGGGTTTTGTTATTTTCTACATTTGCAGAATCCGCTTTGTTCATGTTCATTTGTGTGCTAAAAGTGTGAACTTGAGACCTGTTTCGCCGTGCAATGTAAGGGATGGGGATTCTCATTTGGATTATCAAGTTTGAATCTACGGAGCAACTATTGAAGTTGCATCATGGCAAGGTAACTACACAACCCAAACCTCTAACAAACTTAAATTATGCTTTAAGGAAGATTGTGGCCATGATAGGGGTATAGAAAGCATAAAGTGTGCAATGCATAGGTTTATGAAATACAGGCCACACCAAATAGCTTGTTAAAAAAACATATATCTCTTTATATCATATAATGATTTCTTTTTTGTTATTATGTTGAGCCATTTCTATTATGCCATTGGCTCAGTCTCTCAGTGCCATGCTCTTTCCCAGGGGGCTTTGCAACTCTAGAGATGAGGCCATCCAAACCTGGTCTGTGGCAGCTGGATACAGAGGTGGGCGCCATCCAACAGAAGGGAATGCAGACCCTGTTCCTGGTCCTCGACAATGGTGTGAGCCACATGTAAACAGGCCTCAACATGCAATTTAAAGGACAATACCGGTCTGGGTGATCAAACCTTTGTCTCTCCTGGCTTCTCTAAAACCATCCATTACCAATTTGCCATAATCACTTCAGTGTGCCGAAGAGCATTTCCCGTGAACACACCTGCCACAAATATAAACAACAGCAATATAGCACTTTGGTCTTTGTGATAAGGCATTTTGTAAAGTACCTGCATGGCGATTCACTGTTATGTTGCCCACAAACTATGTACTGACAGGCACATTGATTCCAAAAGACGAAAGTGCTACATTGCTATTATAGCTCTCGTGGCAGGCGCGTCCATGCTAAATGCTCTTCAGGAGAATGCCAAATTATATTGGTAATGTATGTTTTAGTCAAGTGAAGCCAGGAGAGATGGTTACAATGGTTTGATCATGCAGACCGGTATTATCCTTCAAAACATTCTTCTTCTTCCTTTTTGTATCTATGGTTCAAATGATTTGTGTCTGTGTTCCTCAGAATGTTTCAATCCTCTGGGTCTCGAGTCAGGGAGTGTGAAAGATGAGCAGATCACATCAAGCCACACTAGAGGTATTTTGTCATGGCTGGACACACACACACACACACACACACACATGGCTGAGAGTAGTATATGTATCATTATCACCACAACTCATTTCTGTTATCTTGTCTGTCTCTTTTAAAGGGTACTGGGAACCACATTTGGCCAGACTGAATAACCAGGGTAAATACAACGCATGGAGTACAGATAAGGACAACAGCTGGATTCAGGTGTGTGTCTTTTCATACAAATACATGTGTACACTCTAGTATCCAAGCAGCAGTCTGTGCCAGTATACCATGCTCGCATGGTAAACAATGCCACAGAGTAGATGGCACAAGACGCCATCCTTTAGGACATACGTGTTTCTCTCTCTCTCTCTCTCTCTCTCTCTCTCTCACTCCCGTGTCCACATAGCGTCTTTTTCTGGTTGAAATGTGGTGGGAAGCACTGGGATGAAGCGCTTGTGCACTGAAATAAAAAAAACGCTGCATCTCCGGGCTTTGTTTACTGTTTCTATGACAACTAGCCATGTTAGCTCCTTAGCTCCTAACATCGTAGTGATAACTTCTTATTATACAGCCATGAGTGATAAGCAGCATATGCAAGTGGGGAATTAGACCTCGTCCACACGTATATGGGTATTTCTGAAAATGTATTCCCCCCCCCCCCCCCCCCCCCACACACACACA
>OMKN01014001.1:2995-14555 GCA_900302345.1 Melanonus zugmayeri | reverse complement strand
GGTGGGACGTGCCCGGAACACCTCCCGAGGGAGGCGTCCGGGTGGCATCCTGACCAGATGCCCGAGCCACCTCATCTGGCCCCTCTCCACGCGGAGGAGCAGCGGCTCTACTCTGAGCCCCTCCCGGATGACCGAGCTCCTCACCCTATCTCTAAGGCTGAGCTCCTCACCCTATCTCTAAGGCTGAGCTCCTCACCCTATCTCTAAGGCTGAGCTCCTCACCCTATCTCTAAGGCTGAGCTCCTCACCCTATCTCTAAGGCTGAGCTCCTCACCCTATCTCTAAGGCCGAGCTCCTCACCCTATCTCTAAGGCTGAGCTCCTCACCCTATCTCTAAGGCTGAGCCCGGCCACCCTGCGGAGGAAACTCATTTCGGCCGCTTGTATCCGCGATCTTGTTATTTCGGTCACTACCCAAAGCTCGTGACCATAGGTGAGGGTAGGAAGGTAGATCGACCGGTAAATTGAGAGCTTTGCCTTTCGGCTCAGCTCCCTCTTCACCACAATGGATCGATGCAGCGCCCACATCACTGCTGGCGCCGCACCGATCCGCCTGTCGATCTCCCGTTCCATCCTTCCCTCACTCGTGAACAAGACCCCGAGATACTTGAACTCCTCCACTTGGGGTAGGATCTCATCCCTGACCCGGAGTGTGCACTCCACCCTTTTCCGGTTGAGAACCATGGCCTCGGATTTGGAGGTGCTAATTCTCATCCCAGCCGCTTCACACTCGGCTGCGAACCGTCCCAGCGAGAGCTGTAGGTCACGGACCAGGCTCTGGCACCAGTCGTACAGGGACCGAAAGGCCCTTACCAAGGCATCCGGTACCCCATACTCCCGGAGCACTCCCCACAGGACTCCCCGAGGGACACGGTCGAATTCCTTCTCCAAGTCCACAAAACACATGTAGACTGGTTGGGCAAACTCCCATACACCCTCCAAGATCCCGTGGAGAGTGTAGAGCTGGTCCACAGTTCCACGACCAGGACGAAAACCGCATTGCACCGCTACCCAGCTCTCTTGGCACCGACCCCTATGGCCCCTCTCACAGGTGGTGAGCCCATGGGAGGGGGGTCCCACGTTTCCTCTTCGGGCCTCCTCGGCCACCAGGCGCTCACTTTCGTGCCCCACCTTCTCGCCTTCGTGCCCCCCCCCTGGCTCCAGAGGGGGGCCCCGGTGACCCACGTCCGGGCGAGAGAAACTGTTTACCAAAGTTATTCTTCATCATAGGGGTTTTCTGAACCACTCTTTGTCTGGCCCCTCAACTAGGACCTGTTTGCCTTGGGTGACCCTACCAGGGGCATAAAGCCCCCCGACAACATAGCTCCTAGGGTCATAGGGACACGCAAACTCCTCCACCGCGATAAGGTGGTAGCTCAAGGAGGAGTGTATTTATGTTTTGCAAAATGGGGTAAATAAATGTTTGTGTGTATATTATGTGGTGGAAAAATCCGTCAATGGAACATGTTATATTGCGTAATCCAGGGTTCACAAAACAGTGGGAGGAACATTAACACATACGCATGCATACACGCACACACGTATGCACGCACGCACACACACAGATGAGGTTGGCTACACATTGTATATTCTTATATATATAAATATAGAGATTGTACTTCCACTGCACTTCGCTCATCCAACTTAATCTTCCTGCTCTCTTCAGCTGCTGGGTTCTCAGTAGCTGATATCTAACACACACACATCAAACACACAACATATACACAAACATATCAAAACAAGGTGTTTTGAACTTTGGGTGTGGTTTTGTGAATTGTGTTAATTGTTTTGAGAAAATGAGCCCTGTTTTAAAAAACATAGCAAACTCACTCGCTACTGGCCACCAAAACTGGCTCATTCAGGGCTTCTCCGGCAGGACAGGACACGGGATGATGTTGAAACCGGTTTATTGTAAGGATGAACAAGATGAACAATGAATTGTTTGCAGAGCAGGTGGTACAAGCTGACATGTCAGGGCTCTGTCCTGAGGGGGTGTGGTGACGGCTGGTTTAACCTGTGGGCTTGATTGCTCAATGCACCACAGGTGCGCAGCCTCACCTCAGCCCCAGTCTAATCAGTCTGACTCAGACCAGGTGAGGCTGCTTAAACCAGACACCAACCACACACACTCTACAAACATGTTTAGCAATTGCAAAAAACAGTAACGCTGTCTTTAAATGGATGGGATTCATGATTAATGTTAACCACTTACACCTGTGTTCAACAACGCTCGATCTGTGACACTGGCATGATGGACATATTCCTTGCTACCTAAAACTCCTGCCGTGGGTTCTGCTATTTTGCATGGCAAGTTAAAGAGTATTACGTTAAGAGTCACGTTAACTGAACCACATTTACAATGAAATTTGCACCTGGAACAGAACATTCAGGATTGACCAAATCCGGCTTTAGCAGCACCCAGGCCTCAAGAACAATGTGCTCTGTATGAACCACTGAGCACTGTTGGGTCTGCTGCTCCTTCTCTTGCAGCACAGTGGATGCTGCACAGCTGAAACACCATACAACATAACAGGAATAAGAATAAGAAACGTTTAGGATCCATCATATGAATAGATACAAGATGGTCATAGATACATTAAAAGAAGACAACTTTTTTATCTGATTATTTTTATGTATTGGTCAAAAAACAAATCAAACTGGGATTTAGTTTTTGTGACATTATTACTTTAAGGACAAGTAGGACACAAGGAGGATAAGTGGGCCCATGGTGATTTCTCTTGTGCTGATAGTCATCTTACTGGTTGGAAGGTCTTCACAACAAGGACCTTAATGACACACGCGCACGCACGCACGCATGCACACACACCCACACAAGCCAAAACCCATTCATACATACATTTTGACAGGTATGAGTATTCACCCTCGTTGTTCTTAACCTCTAACCTTGTCTTGGATCACGACAGAAAAGGTTTTTCTGCAGTGGCCAGCTAAGTATTTGTAAAACCGCCTGAATGCCCTGAGAGAGAGAGCTGGGCATTCAGTAAAAGATTGGTTTGACATTTCCATATCCTAGATGTTTTAGCCTCAATCATTTGCCTGTGTTATCTCTACTCTGCAGACAGGCACATATTATTTCCCATCAGAAATGTCATGTAGCACATAAAAACCAATCCTCCCACCAAAAGTTTAGGAAGAACAACAATCACGTAAATGTCACAATCATGTAAATGTATGTTAATTTAATTTGCCACAGAGAAGAAATCCTTGCTGTGTTTGAGCTTCATTAAACATAGACACAAAAGAGCTCAGCTATCTTTTAACATTATTTTCTCATTGCCTTTTATGTGTTTTTTTTATGTGCAAGCAAAGATAGAAAATTTCCACCAGCCTTTAAACTAATGAAAATATTTTTTTAAATACTTGAAGATGTTCTTACCATTCCACAATGGTGTTGAGAGGATTTGGTAGAAAGAAAATGTGCTACAGTTAATTTAAAACACAAAGCATTCTTATGATTATTGCAAATGGCCACGTCTATTCTGTTCCAATGTGGTTTCATAAATAATACTGCAGTACAGGGTGAATAATTCATCAAAAGTGTCTGTCTTTGTATAATATTGATGTGTAGCCTATTGTGTAGCTGCTGCACAGAAGTGCATGGAGTGGTGGGTAATTGATCAAAGAAATCATTTATAGTTAACAAATTAATCAACTTAATGTCACATGTTTTATGTTAATCTCTAGTCTTAGTGTAAAATAGAAACAAAAAATTGCAGGTTATGTATATTAGACTGTAAAATGGTGTGGCCTTATACATCCATGGGGCAAAACAAAGTGTTTTGAGTGTGAAGATATGTAGAGAGAGCCCTGCACTCCTGGGGCTAACAAGTAGACTTGGACCGATGGCATATTGTGTTATTAGCCCAAGACCAACCCAAGACAGATCAATCATAATGATTAATGCTACTAACAGCAAACTCCTGCGTTTACTTAGCTGTATACGGCTGCTCACTCCCTTGGCGTAAACATCATGGATTGCAGTACAATATAGATGATGGATGGATGAATGAAGATAAATAACGGTATCTCTTACGCATCATGTGTAACACACGTGACAAATGATTTTTATAAGCTTGGCTATAACAAGCAATTAACACCAATCCTGTACCTGCTCGATGTTCTGCCATTGCGTGTGTGTGTGTGTGTGTATGTTGGTGTGGGTGTGTGTGTCTGAGAGAGAGACAAGGCACAGTCTTTCATCACTCTCTAAGCTATTTCCAAACAATTTAGTCCATGAAGTGTGAACAGCGTATTAAGGCTTTTGTAAACAGATGCCCAAACATCCCACCTCTCACATTCTCCCCCACAACCCCATTACAACATGCTCAACCAGCAACACAACCACAGGATACCATTCTGTAAGCCTACACACATCACGCATCACACACATTACGACACATCACCATCAACACTTAAATATGATACTATTAGCAACTTTGCAAGTGTATAACTTCAAAGATCAAATGCTAAAATGCGTAAATTAAGGCATGTACAACCCAATAATGTAATAAATAACCAATAGTGTAAAACTCCCAGAACTGTAATACAAGTTGCACTTAACTTGGTCGAATGCACTTAACTTTGTCAATCTAATAACTTTCCCAATATTGTAATCAAATGTTCTGACTGATATTGTAATAACACTGTTACTGTAAGGTAATAACATATTACATAATTGGGAATATACATTTTTAGGTTGATCATGTTGTTTCAAACTGAAGCTGTAATGTTTTTTGCTGATAATGTAATACTATGTTACACAAATGTAACACATTTTAGTAAAAAATGAAAAAGCATTCTTTACTGATCATTGAGCAGGATTGTGCTGTTTATTAGACGCCCTCTGCAATGCAGATAAATGAGATTTGAAATGACGTCACATCTTCTCACCAATACAGCATTGTACCATGTTCACAGTTACAACTTTTCAGATTGTGTCGAGAACAGCAGTTTGCAAGGTTATCCAATTAAAGAAGCATTTGACCTGTGCTGTCTGTCCATCAAATATAGTTTTGAGACATACACCTCATTTAGACAGCTCAATGACATTTCTGACTTGATGATGCAATTAGATGTAAATGTAAATGTGATACTATCCTAAATATAGAGTAGGTTCAACACAAATTATTATTATTATTATTATTGTTATTATGAGGCCTACACCGTAAAACAGTGACATGGACTAATGACCTGGCCCCTTGGCAAACATGTTTGACAAGCTAGGTTGTAGCTAGGTTGTAGTTTCAATTTTAAATGTGATGGTGGAGGTTGACATGGTTGAGCATGACTGACCACAAAGAGAAGTCAAGTCAATTTTATTTGTAGCCCTTAATCACAATTACAGTTTCAAAGGGCTTTACAAGCCAAATATTTATGACTCCCCCCTAACCCTAGCCCCCCAGAAGGCAAGAAAAAACTCTCTTTCTTATCATAATTTTTAGGAAGAAATCTTGAGAAGGAACGCAGAGTAGGGGACCATCCCACCTTCCAGGGATGGTTAGGAGTACAATGGGTGCCATAATTGACATACATAGTAATACAAGCAATCCATTTAAGTACAATTCAAAAAATTCAGTGTTATCATGGTGATGAGGTGCTGGCTGGTGGGCAAGCTGGTAGCCGTCAGGTGGTGAGGCCAGGCATACAGTCATAGTTGCAGCAACACACCAAGGAAAACCTCTAGTCTAGTACCTTTAAGTTTAGATTTAAAAAGAGTCAGCTTCCCTGATTACAGGTGGCAGACTGTTCCACAGATAGGGCGCTTGGTAAGAGAACGCTCTGCTACCTGCTGATTTATGTTTAACTTTTGGAATTGATAGAAGGCCAGCTCCTGAAGACCGGAGGGGCTGTGAAGGACAATAGGGAATAATAAGGTCCTTCACATTCAGGTAGGATGGTGCTGATCCATGTATGCTTTTGTAGGTAAGTAATAGCACTTTAAAATCTGACATGACAAATCTGGCATTAATTGGAAGCCAGTGGAGTGAGGAGAGAATAGGAGTGATGTGGTCGAACTTCCTTGTTCTAGTTAGGAGTCTAGCAGCGGCATTCTGAACAAGCTGGAGGCTTTTTGGCATTGCAGTAATCTAGTCTGGAAGATATGAAAGCATGGACGAGTGTCTGCATCGGCTGCTGATAGCATTGATCTGATTTTAGCAATGTTGCTAACATGAAAGGAGCAGTTCTAGTAATGCTTTTTATATGTAGATCTAAGGAGAGCGTAGGGTCGAGCAGGACACCAAGAATTCTGACATAGGAGCTTTGGGCAATAGCAGAGCCGTCAAAACACAGTGTGACGTCTTCAAATTGTGTTTGTTTTTGCTTTGGGCCGATGATTATCATCTCCGTTTTCCCTGTGTTAAGCTGCAGTTTTGGGACATCCATCTTTTAATTGCAGTCAGGTAAGATTCAACCTTCTGGATCTGGGAGGAGTTGTTCAATTCAATAGGAATGTAGAGTTGAGTGTCATCAGCAGAGCAATTAAAATCAATGCTGTAGCTGCAAATAAGGAGCATGTAGATTGCAAAGAGCAGTGGACCAAGGACCGATCCTTGGGGTACACCAAAGCTTATGTTGCAATGTTTCAATTTTTAATCTTCACAAAAAACGAATTGCGTTATATTTGTGAGATAAGATCTAAAGAGAAGAGAAGAGCCTTTGATGCCAACATAGTGTCCGAGACGATCAAAAAGAATGCTATGGTCAATCGTGTTGAAGGCAGCACTGAGGTTAAGCAAGGATCAGCAGGGAGCGTGCATTTCTGTCCATGGTAAGGAGAAGATCGTTTACCACTCTGGTCACAACAGTTTCAGTGGAATATAAGGTCATAAACCCAGACTGAAAGGGTTCAAATAGGTTGTTTGTCGTCAGGTGATTGATGGTTTGGTTAGCTACAATTCTTTCCAGTATTTTAGAAAGGAAAGGTTTGAGATGGGCCGATAACTGCTGAGTACTTCTCGGTCTAGGCCAGGCTCCTTGAGTAGAGGTTTTATCACAGCAGTCTTAAAGGTAGAGGGAACTGTTCCAGTAGACCGGGACAGGTTCATGATGTTAAGCATAGCAGGTCCAACTTTAAGAACCTTGGTCGGGAGGAGATCTAGCATACAGGTAGTGGGTTTGGTTGCCTGTGTCAGTTTAGCAAGTTCATCCAGTGAGATTGTGCTGAACTGCAGGAGGATTTCTTCGGTGGGGGTGGGGGGGGGCACGTGGTACCGTGCTTGTAGGATGTTCAAGATGAAGAGTAGGGGAGGCATCGATTTATTTTCTAATTGACTCGATTTTGTGTTCGAAGAATTCCAGGAATTTGCTTGCCGAGAGGGAGAAGCTCACTTTCTGAGGTTGTTCAACACTTTTTACAGTGTTTAAGAGAAACTTGGGGTTGTTTTTGTTTAAGTTAATGACACTGGAGAAGTAGGCGTTTCTAGTAGTTAATGCGGTTCTGTAGCTGAGCAGGCTGTCGTGCCATGCAAGATGATAGACTTCAAGTTTAGTTGAGGTAGTATTCTGTATCTTCGTTAGAGGGAGCGAGGGTCTTTTTTTATTTTACTTTTTAACAATAAGGGGAGCAGCAGAGTCGATGGCTACAGATAGGGTAGTGTTGAAATCATCGATGAGACACGGAGCCCCTATATTCAGCGAGAGGAGCAAGTGGCAGGGATAACTTATCTGTCATGGCTGCAGTAGTAGCAGGGGTGATACAACGGCAGCTATACATAGTCTGGGGGTTGTCGTGGGGGCAGGATACCACCACCTGGAAAGTGAGCAGAAAGTGGTTGGATAGAGCTGAGGTATAGGGTGAGACAGCCAGGTCTGAAATTTCAAAACAAGATCCAGCGTGTTACCATCACTGTGGGTGGGGTACTGGACATGTTGCTTGAAACCAAGTGTCTGTAATAGACAGAAAGGCTTTTGCGAGTGGGTCAGAGGGATTATTCACGTGAATGTTAAAATCACCAATGACCAGAACATTGTCAGAATGCATAGCAAGATCAGCTGCAAACTCAGAGAACTCGTCCAGGAACAGTGTGTATGGGCTCGGTGGGCGGTAAACTATAGCTAAGAAGAAAGAATCTACAATGCTACCATCAGACAAAGAAACCCCTAGATGCTAGCTGAGGAGCAGAAAGCAAGTGCCTTAAAAGATGAAAATTGATAATTATGTTTTGGTCTTAGGACTAGTTTTAAATTTGAGATTTGAGCCACTCCACGACCATTTTTTGATTCTTGAGATAAACGTGATGAAGCGTAGTTGGGTGGGGTAGCTTTGTTTAGTGGTAGATATACGTCTGGTCTTAACCAGGTTTAACATAGGCCCAGCATATCTATCTTATTCTCAGCAATTAGATCCTGGACCGAGAGCGCTTTAGTTGAAAGCGATCTGATATTCATGAATCCTATTTTAAGATCTACCGATTAATTAAAGTTAGAGGGAATTGGGTTACCACTCACCTCAGAGGAAGAGGAAATTGGAGAAATAACAATGAGATGTGGGCAGATTTGCAGTAGCCTTCGCCTGCGGGTTTTACACCCCGAGACAGGACGGGGCAGCGCCACAATACCAATAGGTGTAGGTGTACTATAAACCTCCAGTTTGCGGTTGCCGCTGCTGTGACCAATACTAGAAAAAGGAGGCACCTCAGTGTCAGCATTACATGCTACATCACCCAGGCTAACTAGCTTAGTTAACCCACCCAGTATTCTACAGACTTCGCTATGGTTTGCCTGCATGCCAGCGTGCTGTAGGTGTACGTGCTGTATGTGTCACGCCTGGCTAAGACCTAGATCTATCTCTTTTCTGACATAATTGAGGCGCCTAACCCAGTAGGGTGAAGGCTGTCCCTCATCAGAGGAAGGGGTAACCCAGTAGTTAACACATCAAAGTGTGTAGGAGAGATGTTTGTGCAGCAACATTAAATGTGTCATGTATACACTTTTGCAAAGAAAACCATGACCATCACATGCTTTATTTTTAAACAATGGCATATTGGCTGTTGGTTGACGCACATATGGATAATGTCGTTTCATAACTAGGTATCTCAAGTAGTTGTTCGTACAATATACAGTATATATATTTTTTCATTAAAATATTAAAGTGGTTCAAAGAACATTGTAACTTTGTCGTCGTTATCTGCATCAACCAATATGTTTTGCCATTGGTTAAAAGAAGTATGTGGTGGTCACCATCATGAAAGGAAACAGTAACAGTAAACAAGATACTGGTGAAATATTCTGCTTTCTGCAGATTGTTTTTGGGGGTTTTATTTTTGCGATGACGAGCCAGTGTTCACATGAACAAAGTTTCTAGTGCTGTTCAGGGAGGTGTGGTGTTTTTTTAAATGTATTTATAGTAATAACTATTACATTTCACTGCAGATAACAAGATTCCCAATTTAACCAGACCTACTTTACTTTTTGCCATGTTTCAATAAATGTATTAATAAAAAGTAAACAAATGTAAATGGTGTATATTATATGTCTCCTCTGGACAACTCCTAGCCATCGTTCACACCATGTCCCATGACAGCAGCCTCATATACGTTATTTATTCAACCTAAAAAAAAGGTTGATGTGGTCACAAGTGGTACTGCATATTATTCTATTTTTATTATACTTCTTTCTGAAAATAGATTTCAATTGAAAGGCAGTAAATTATAGCTAGATATCTAGTGTGTGGAAAACATGTGCTCAAGACATCCTTGTGCTGGTTTGACACTTCACACAAAACTCCTGAGTTTGTTGAATAAAGGATAGCTGGGGTTTTTTCTTCAGACACTCATTTTTTTAATTAACATTGGCAATAATAATAATAATTATATTATTTTAACCCAGGAGTATATTATGGGTTAACCCTGACCCATATAATACAGAGAACAAAGAAGGAAATATCAAGTCTGCTTTTGAAGTACATAAATCCAGTTCTTTCCAACAACAAAAGAAGCAGTCCACTACTTTCTATGTTGCTTCTGCAGTTACATGGATAGGAGAGCAATGTGATATGTGAGGGGGCTATGTGTCTACTGTTGGACATGGTCTAAGTGGACTATTATTGCTTTCTGCAATAATATCCTTAGAAAGAAATCAAGTCCTTTGCAACAAATATCTAACTTCAAATCCACGGCTAGAGTACATCTAGGAAGTCAAAATATTGTTGGATAGTAAGGAATTTTTTTTAATGTTCTTGTGGATCTTCTATCCATGCTCAAAATGTCGGCAGCAAACTTTATATTTCCCCCATATTGACATTTTGCTGACTGCCTATATTTTGCTCTTGTGTACTTTGTGGCTAACCTCAGACTAAAAAAATCTTTCTTTCAGACAAACACAGTTTAGCTTTACAACAAATACAGTTTTAGATACAGAGAGAAGGTGACAATCACAGTCCGTTTTTCATCAATGGTGACACACATGCGCGCACACCCACACACACGATTGACATCTGATATCTTATAAAACCTTAAAAGATAGACATGTTATGTAAAGCCTGCAGAAATAAAGAAATTAAGTATTTTACATCACTGTCATACGTTATTAGTTCTGACTGTGCTTCTATATTTGCATGTGAATCAGTCATGTCAGCTCAAACTGTACATTTTTTGTTTTACTGAATAAATATTACAATATTTAGCACTCTTTCATAACATTTCAATATGACAAAAAAACTAAACTTTCAACAGACGTATTTACAGTCTTGAATACCACAGTCCACATATTTGTCACATTTACATGTCTGATATACACTATTTACACCATACAACAAAAAAAGAAGGTACGTGTTCTTTGTTTGCGTTCACACCTTGACCTTCCCCTGACTCCAGGGGCTGAGACCTTTCTTTAGTTTTGTTCTTTGTGAAGCACTGGCAGGTCCCTCCTCTCCTCCCCGCTCCTCTCCAACATACAGTGGAGTGGGGCGGTCAGTGGGGGCCACTAAATAAAGAACTCCTTTGGGCTCTCAAAGGAGACGTTCTCCGAGTCTGCCTGGCTGTTAAACGGGAACCCCCGGGGAGGCTCCTCCCCGGGCTGGCCTCCCTTCATGTCCTGGCTGTGGCGCGTGTCTCTTCTCCGGTGCAGGAGTCGCACGGCTACGGCCAGAGCAGACAGACAGACGAAGATCACTACGGCTATCAGGCCTGCAAAACACAAAGGACAACGCAATTAAAACACTCAATGATGAAGTATGCACATTATGATTAAAATTACCATCTAGCTAGGATCCCTCCCCCAAATGAGACATACAACATCAAATATGCTATTAATTATAGTTTAGCCATAATCATTTCACATTTTATGATATGGCTTATTAACTTATAGCAATACGAATATGTTTCCATTTTGTATATTTTATGGAGTAACCGATAAAGCCCCACTAACGAGAGCAATGGGTGCCATAGATCACCTGTGTGCTGTCGGGATGTCAGGGCTTCTGCATTCATTCTGGCTTCTTTTATTCCCCTTTCAATATGCACCACAGTGATGTTAGAACCACAACATGGTGAAACTAGTATATGGTATGTCCATATGTTGTTTACTAGTATGCTTACATA
>OMKN01013998.1:6338-23585 GCA_900302345.1 Melanonus zugmayeri | reverse complement strand
CGCGCCATCACAATCGCGAGCGGAGATACACGCGCTAGCACCCCCCCCCAACAAATGGAAAACCTCCCGACTTTTAGGGTCTCAAGGTTGACAAGTATGAGATTGATTGCTTTTAACTTAAAATCTGCATCATATGCATTTCTTCGTGTGTTTTCCATGATGAGGGTGTGTGCGTGAAGCACAAAATGACTGTTGAAAACACAATCAAACTATGGTAGCGTCTTCCTCGGCGCGTTATCTCTTCCACCCGTCTCTCTCTTGCGCCCCCTGGGCTAGTCCGTAAAATCTATAAATTTGCCGCATCATTATATCGTGTGAAGTAGCGGCTTATAGTCCGGAAATTACGATAGGTTGAACAAATCAAACATATTTACAATACAAGTACCCCGAACCTGCTCACGTGCCCCTATAGCAGGGGTCAGGAACATGTGGCGATTGTGATTGTGATTGGTAACATTTTACACAAAATATGGTATATCCCCATGGGTTTGGGGGTCACCGCTGTGGGATCCCCGTCCTACCTGTCGGTCTTCTGCAGGATGTCGTTGCCTTTCTTCCAGAGGCTGGAGGCCGGCGGGGACGCCTGGGGCCGGCAGTCCAGGGACACCTGGCTGCCAGACAGGGCTTTGAGCACGGCCTGCAAGGCACTCCTGGAGAAGCTGGGCGGTGAGGCTGCAGGAAGGAGAAGAATGGGGGGGCAAGATGGAGAAAGGTAAGGAAAGGAAAAATAATATAAATGGGAACTCAAAATGACAATCCGAAATGAAAGAAATTGTCGGGGACAATCGAAAACTTCACTGGGAGCTCCCTTATCCATCCGGAAAATAACTTTCAGCAAAATCAGAGATTATGGTTTATGACATTTGTGGCTATGAAGTTCTCCCCTCTAATCCCTCCGCACATACGCATATACACACACATGCATGCACACACACACACACACACACGTGTGCCAACAAACACAAACAGAAAGGCTTTGCTGCCTGTCTCCTCTCATCTCCTTTTACTGTGGCCATTATCCAGACCTCCTCCAGTGTCTTCTCTGTTATATGTCATATTATATATATCATATCTATTATATCTATATCTTCTCTATGTGTCATATTATATATATCATATCTATTATACCTAGATCTTCTCTATGTGTCATATTATATCATATATATTATTGTCATCATATTTATTATATCTATATCTTATATACTGTATGTGTCTTTATCATATCAATTATACATCTATATCATCTATACATATAATCTATATCTTCTATACAGTCTGTGTCCATAGCATATCTAATCTAGGTAGTCTATGCATATATGCTATATATCTATATCATATTTATATCTTCTCTATGTGTCCATATGAACACAGACATACTGCTCGGTCACACAGAAGAAATCCATCCAAATCCATTCAAATCAATATGGCATCTACATGAGAACGCCCTGCGCCTCGCCACAGAGCAATGTGTGTTTGTCCTATCCCCAATCAATACCACCAAACAATTGAAAGTAAAGTGAGACACTCCACTACATTCACACTGTTTGAATCTCCTTCTATTTTTGGCAGTCTTTTCAAAGCACTGCCCATCCACACTAAATGTCTGGGCAAGTGTGCTTGCCCAGACCACGGCCAATGTCTGGATCACGTCGCGATCGTTGTTTTCCGAACTCTCCTCAAATTTGGTCTTTCTGGTGGATAAAGCTCCCTTAAAGTGGACTGAAGGCCAAAACAGAGCAACAACAAAGGAATGCATTTTGAAATGTAACTGCGTTAGTGTGGACATGGTCTTTTTGCTGAGCGGCAGACTGGCTAGGGGGTTGTATCTATAGGAGATGATCAAACGTGGTGGACATATGGCAGCTGGGAGGGAGTATAGGATCAGGATGGGGGGGTGAATCTTACCTAACACCATTAGTTCAGCACTGGAATAAATAACTCCGTGTTTGTTTTCTGCCACACACTGATACATCCCCGCGTCGGACAGGTTGAGGGCTGAGACCGACAGCGCTCCGTTCTCCATTTGCACCCGACTCTGCAGAGAGAGAGAGAGAGAGAGAGAGAGAGAGAGAGAGAGAGAGAGAGAGAGAGAGAGAGAGAGAGAGGGGGGGGGAGAGGGGGGGGGGGGGGGGGGAGGGGGGGGGGGGGGGGGGGGGGAGGGGGGGGGGGGAGAGAGGGAGAGAGAGAGAGGGAGGGAGAGAGAGAGAGGGGGAGATGGAGAAAGAGGGAGCAAGCGAGAGAGGAGAAGAAAGGGAGGGAGAGGGATGGAGAGAGAGAGGGGGAGATTCGGATAAATAAACAGAGAGTGAATGAGTGAGATGAAAAGGGAGCAAAGAGAGGAGTAGGAAAGGAGGGAGAGAGAGAGCGAGTGCAGAGAGAGCGCGCGTGAGAGACGGAGGGATCGAAGAGCGAACACGACAGCAATTAGTAGCACGAAAGAGAATGAGAGAAAGAAGGAGTGAGGAAGAGATAAAACCCAGCAAGAGAGACAGAGGGAGGGAGACAATGTAAGAGAGATGGAGAGAGAGCAGGGTTGAGAGAGCTACATTTGGAGAGCTAGGCCAGTTTATTATGTCCAGAGGCACTGGGGCAATTATTTGTACACCATGAGGGGGAAAGAGACAGTGGTACAAAGAACTAGGGCCCCCGCTACGCCGCCTCCCTTCCCTCGTATGCACATTCATAGGCAGTTGGGCGTGGGGGCGGCAATGAGAGAAACTGCTGACCTGCATCTTAGATGCATGGGGGGGAAAACAAATAAATAAATAAGGTGTTCTGCCACAGCCACAGTCGCACATTAAGAGGTCGTTTATTTTGTTGCACGGCTGTCCAGCGAGGAAGAGCCACAGGGACGGGGTCCGCTGATGTCTTTAGTCGGGGTGGAGTTTCATCCTCTAAGCTGTTCGGCGATCCCCGGCACGGCGCTCGCCAACACGGGCGCCGTCTTTTGTTCCAAATCAGCGGCGCGGCGTACCCTCCGTTCAAATTCAGAAACGGCAGAAGCGAGACGCAGCGGAGGGTGAAATACGAAGGAGGCGTCTCCTTACGTCCGTATTAATCACTTCTAATGTTTAACATCTGCTAATGAGCCAGGTGTGCATTGCGTAGTCATCTCGTTATTTTAGCGTTGTTATCGTCTCACTACGCCCCGGAGGTCAAGCACATGAACACCACATATATACAGATATTATTATTCTACAGCAGATGGACTCTACTTTGAACCATGTCCAGTGTTCTGGGTTAGGTGTCCAAGGTGAGAGATTTACAGCACTTCCTTACCTCGGACGCCAGAGCCTCGCCATCCTTCAGCCAGCTGTACGACGGCTTAGGCTTCCCGTTGGCTTTACACTCCCAGAACAGGTTCTCCTCGATCGACAGGGCTGTGTCCGTTATAGTCTTAAGCCAGTGGGGTTTGGCTAAGAATTAAAATCAAAGAGAATGAGGATTTTCCATGATATAAAAGTGCTTGCGTAAATCCGAGAGGAGGCAAGGAATGGAATGGACATGGAGTGTTGTATATTTAGAAGGACCAGCATGCAAGGTAACAAGACGGCAAGCTTTTCAAAAAATCTGACAGATCCTGACAATTGTGTTATCAGCATCGTAAAGAAATAAGGCTTGGTAAAATAGCAATATCGGGTTTGTTGGCAAATAGATATGACATGCTGCATTGTAACCAAGAAAGGCTTTACAAAAATACAAGCCTGAAAACAACCTAGAAATGAATAAAGTCCATAAGCTCAGGGCTTTCAAAGGCTAAGTGAATATCCTGTCTTTTATAAAGAGATAGATAGCTTATAACACCAATATTACACTAATATTAAACTTGAAGACATAATATATAACTTTATCGTAATATCTTTTTATATCAAAATATGAGTTCATATCTGCATGCATTTTCCTTACAAAAATGTTCGTACAAATGCAGATACCCGTGTCAGAAACCCATATTGTGGGCCTATCTCATGGTCATCTCTGTCTTGTTTATTTCGTGACTCACCATGGAAAGAGAGACGACCGCTCGCCGTGTTCTTGCCTCGGCTGTTCTCCGCCATGCACTGATAGTTCCCGGTGTCCTCTTGCTGAAAATTAGGAATTTCGAGTACAGCGTTGGAGTTCCTCATCTTGACTTTGCTGGGGAAAGGAACGCCAGTGGTTCGTCTCCAGCTTATTTCAGGGACCGGGCTGTGACAAAGGGAGTAGAGAGATAACAGTAGTCAGTCAGAGAGATAATAGTCAGTCAAAGTGAACGAAATACAATCAGGCACATCACGTGGAAGCAAAAATAAAAAAAAACCTTTACAGATTATTGTTCCTGAGAAATATGTCTGTCATGCAATTTCTCACTCACTCACTCACTTTTTTTTTTTTGGCTCTGAAAAGAAATTTCGATTCACACATCAGCAAATCGCCCCACTTTTCCACATGCTGATGATAATACCGGGGACATGCTATAATTGCTTATATTCTCACATTAGTGCGACACCTTCCCCCCCTCCTTACAAGTGTATGTACAAACAGCACCTTCGTCACACACTGCACACACGTTTGACTTGGCTTACTTTCCCAGAGCGAAGCATTCCAGTTTCACCGTGGATCCCTTGGCAGCTGGAATTGAATCGGGGAAATGAACTTCTATTTTGGGTTCATATTCACCCATCACCCCTAAGGGAGACAAAATATGTTACAGGTCTTTTTTCTTTCTTTCACCATATGATTGTTAATAGCACATTTAGCTTGAACCGCTGATTTGAGAAAAAGTTCCTCGAGACTACAAAGTTTATTGTCCGTATGGCGGATGTTATATGAGCTGCTGAAAGGTTAGGAAAAAGAATGAAAATCGGAGAGACTTTATAAAAGATTCACATGGGGGGAGGTTGTGCGTGGTGGACATTTATCATCAGTGGCAATGTGACTTTATTTCAGACCGTATTTCACATTTGAGTCACTATACCAGGGAAAAGACATCCCTTTTGCACTTTGTTTCGGCCTTTACCATTATCAATTACAACCCCCACTGTGTGACAGTAACAACTGATTTTAAGGTTAATTAAATGTTATTGTATATAATGACATCTAGACCCAAAATATATTCACAGTTTCAAAATATTAGCGACTGTTATATACTGCATATGTGAATGGAAAAAAATATGGATCAATTGTTTGATCCATGAAACACAAGCCCTTTTTGAGCCATTATACTGTGTATGAGTGCATACATTTGAGATTTTAGGACCAAATTAGTATTTTGTCATTTATTCATTAATAAATAACAAAGCCTACATTTGTTGAGCTTCTCACCATCATTTCTAAGGACGAGCGGAGTGGGCAGACTCAGGACTTTCTCTCTGGTGATAGTATTGTTGACCACACAGGTGTAGTTGCCCACGTCAGAAGATTCAACTTTGGCAATGTACAGACTCCCGGTCTCCTGGGATATAAACCGACGAGTGTCTTGCTGGACAAAGTAGGGGTACTCATTAAAGATCCATGCAAAAGTCAGCTCTAGGATAAAGAGAAACACAAGCACAATTAATGCATTGGGGGAGGACGGGGGGGTTCAATCTCCTTCCAGTCAATACACGGACTCTGTTAGATATCATCAGACGCAATACTCAATTCTATGTTCTGAAGTTCAACCATCAGTAAGTATATAATGCTCGCATATAAATGAATTCCCTTGATCTTATCTCCCGGCTATCAAAAAACAACAACAACTAAGATGTGGGAAATGTGTGTAGTATCAGTGGGAAAAAGTAGAGTAGAGCTAAGGAAAGGGACTGACACAAATTGGATTACGGTGGCTCAATGGGCTTTTCCTGACACACAGCGCCCAAGTCCCCAAGTGATGTGGCTCGTGTACAAGTATTCATGCACCGTATGGGTGAATGGATGAATCCATGGCCTGAGGGGTGCGGTAATGGTGCCAGGAGCTGATAAATGGATTTTAAAAAATGGTTGGATGGATAGATGGATCAATAGATTAATGGTTTGGTAGATGTGTGTGGCTGAGTGCGTTGGATGGATGGATGGAATGGAAGGATGGTTAGATAGATGGCTGGATGAATGGATCGTTGTGCAGATGAATATTTGAACATTTGGATGGATAGTTGGGTGGATGGTGAGAGTTTGGTTGCAGAGATAGATCCATGGATGGTTGGATGAATGGATTAATGAGTAGATGGCATGGTGGCTGGGAGGATGGAGGCAATACAGATGGATGGATTACAGATGGATGGGTGGAAGGTTGGACGGATGCAAGCATGCAGTGAAAGTCCCCTGCTGCCATCATGCATTACAGTGTCATGCGGAAGAAGTGTGTGCTGTGCAGATTTTGCTGAAATGACGAGAGGCCCCATCATCTACCACTTTAGAGGTGAAGGGTGGCAGTGCCACAAGGTGCACACAACAGCTGCCAATCAAATACAGGCCCCTGAGGGGCAAAGCTTGAAAGCTTTGAATTGGATTGAGCCTAGGTTGTGAGTGCAGCGGTGCAGACATCCACTCATTCTGATTAGGTGAGCATGGGAGTGTAAAATGCCTGACTCTTAGCTGTGGGGCCGTACAGAAACAGAGCAGAGGCACGGCACAAGCCTTGACTGAGGCACACACATGTACAACAGAAAACCCACAGGAATGATCTCAAAATTGAACTCTCGAGTGTAAACCAGATTGTAGGAAAGTGGAGCACAAGGTAATGCAATCACTTAAGCGTATTGCATTTGTACATTCTACTACATATGTGATGTCTACCAGTGGGCATTATCCTTTGTAGGTATGCTTTGTGAAGACTGGGACTGTTTGAAAATAAGATGGCACCAAATCTCCTGACAGTGTTTGTTGTCAAACTAGGACTTAGGGCCTGATTTACTAAAGGTTTACATGTGTAATAACGGTGAGCGCTGAGGATTGCATCTTTTAAATGTGCATGACCACATGCAATGTCCATTTAGGACATTTGCCTTAATGAATATGCAATATGGGGCTTTTCTGCCCTAGCATGCAAAATACTGGGAGGAGAAAATGCAAATAGGTTAATTTAGCCACACAATGCAATTTACCAAGGCTGAAAGTAATTGCGGTTCATGTGACTGCGTCTGTATTTAATAAGTTTGAAAGGAAGGTGTTAATCAGCCCAGCATTGCACACAGATGGCTGCTGTTATTGTGGCAAGGAAGAGACATAGGCGCAATTAAAGAATATGTAGAGAAAGGGTTTTTGTCACTCGTCTTAACGTTTTTTGAATGACGGAAGTAAAAATAATTCAGACATTGCTTGCGGTCCCTTTCTGCTTTCCGTCCAAACTCTCCATGGTAGAAACCACTAAAACACGCAAAACCTGCACACGCAATACTGCTGTTTGCACCTGTTGTCATTAACGCAATTATCCTTAGTTGATCACCCGCAAAACATACACCAACCAAACGCACAATATGTTGCAATGCACACGCAATTTAGTACTCTTTATTTGGGATCTTAGTAAATCAGGCCCTTAGTGTACTATGTCCTATGACCCTTCATAAGACTCACAACTCCCCAAATAAATGCATGTCATCTATCTAGAAGGCCATATTATTTTCAAAGTCCATCTCATTGAAAACATATACACAAACAAGTCACAAAGGAAAGCATATTAAATTCAACCCACACACAACTACAAACTAACAAACAGAATGGCTTCTATTGACAAAAGTCAATAGAAGCTATATACTTTTTTGAGGGGGTTGAACCAACGTGCTCTAAATTCCTTGATGTTCAGCAAGCTAATTATTTTTTGGATAAATAGCAATTGATTATCTAATTTAGATTTCAAAAGAACTCATTGGAAGCAAGGTTCCTTCTGAGTGGGTTAAGGCTTCAATTTGAGGAACATAATTCCATTTGCGCTAATGAGGGGATAAAGAACAATCAAGACCACACACACATTGAAGATTTGGTTAGTAACTTTCTGTGGAATAAAACTACTTCAGGAATGCTGGCTCTGGGCTGCTTTCAAATGTCTATAAAAGACATAGTGTCGCCATTGTGAGTAAGTGGGCAATACTTCATCAGTTGTAACCACAGGATAGAGTTCGCTTCATTGAATGTGACAAGGAAGAATTATGATTCACAGGTTTTTACCGATTGTTCCGTTGACAACATAAACTTTTACAGCACAGTCATACACAAAGATACACCACACAAACAGTGGAGTGTGGAGAGTCATGTAAAACTTACCTCCAGAATGTGTAGGAGGTCCACAGAGCAAAACCACCCCTTGGCCTTCTCGGACATTAACAGCACTCCTCACTGTTTGGGTTTTGAAGTTTTCAAGGTCTGTGAGTGTGTGACGACAACATGATCGCAATGAGACAAGCAAAACAAATTCCAGATGGCAAACTAAATGATTATATTTGTATTCATGGGACTTTTATAGGTCATCAAAAACTGCTGGTAGACATCTCACGAAAGATACACAACGTCACCCAAGGCATTAGCGCTGCTGATGACATAAGTGCCATCACGCGGTGATCCCTGCAACTCTCATATGAAAGAAAGCATGACAATCGGAATATCTAAACACTACGCTGAGATAGGATATAGAATAAGGACCAGAGAAAAATCACCACCATACACACAGAGCTGTGTGGAATAGTTCTAGACAAATTATGAGTTTTCTTGTGCCAGACACAATAAGCAACATTCTGATTAAATTCAGTATGCAATGGTAATGCTGCATTCAAAGGCATTAGCTTCCCTATCAATACTTCCAATGCAATGCATCCTTTCTGAATGAATGAAGAGAGTGTTACAAAAAAGGAAAAGAAAAATGAGGGCAGGGACAGAAACAGGGACAGGAGAAAATGGAGAGGAAGATTGATAAAAAACACCTATAGCTCTGTGACTGATGGGGTTAGCAGAGCTGGTGAGAGACACACTCTGTCTGTGCCCTGCAGGCTTCTCAGCCCAGAGGCATCGTGGGTAGAAAACCAAACAAAAGGAGAAGTCAGTGTGACCGATAAGAGAAATTAGTAGAAGGGGGGATATAAGATTATGTGGTGAAGTGGGACAGACTGTGGTTAAGATTAATGAGCAGCTCTCTGGTGACCACAGCTAGAAATCAAATGCCAGCCAAGTCACGGTGGGACACCGAGACCAAGAGGACCGCAGGAGGGGACGGGGGTGTTGAAATATAGAGCAACCAAGCACACACCCAAATCTACCCCCCAACAAATACACACCCTCACTTTCATTCTCCCTCTCTTCCCTCTCTCTCCACCCCTCTGTTGCTTCATCTTAAGCATACTTTGATTTTTGTCAAGACAAGAGGACGACTGCAACAGATTGAACAACGCAAACAGGAGATTTTAATAAATTATTATAATGACCTGCATTGATGCAACCCTGGGAATGGCGTAATTCACAGGGCCTTTTAATGGCTGTGTGTGAGGTGGGGGGGAAACTGATGACTTCTTCATCTGATTCACACAAGGAGTGGACAAGGAGACGTGGCCAGTGGTGCATCATGGGTCATATACTGTCCAGTTGAAAAAGATTCAAAGGGTCAAGCTCCCCATGCGTAAAACTCTGAGAGCCAGAGGCCATTTTGAGTGCTGAAGAGAATCCATCTGAAGCTAGAACGTTAGCTGGAGAAGGCTAACTATTAAAGATTAAAGAGGATTGATCTGTGTCTACATTACTGACATATGATAAGTTTTAGTTTGCCTTCAGACCCAAACACCATCAAGGCGATCTATACAAAAGTATTGCTTGTTTGCAACTGGGGCTAATAATGCAGAAAGCAGTGCAGTTTAGCAGTGAATGTGTGGCTTCGGGCTGTTGTATTGAGTAGAACAATTCATGATTACCGTTGCAAACATAAATTTAAGTCATGAATAACCAATATTTTGATAATGAGGTTTTCAGGCTGAGAATAAAACGGTGATGAAACGGTGTTAAAAATACACCATTCTCATCAAGGACGGCCACGGCGCACGGGGTGGGGGTGGGGGGATGTCAAAAGGTAGACAAGGGCAGACCTTTGCTATAAAACAAAGGCAGGACATTTCTCGTCATAGAGCGGTGGCCTAATTACACGCAGCGCCAGCAGAGAGCACGCCACCACGCTGATCCCCGAGACCGCCCTTCTCTGTGCATTAAGCTAGACAATAAATGTCAAGCCGCCCCTCTGCCGGATAGTCCCCTCAACGGAGATTCATTACCAGGCCATGGGCATAATGGCCTTCCATCTCTCCAGAGGGGGTACGCGGCTCTCTATCTCGCGCGCCGCCGTGATCAATAGCCGGCAGGCTTGATCGGAAAGGCAGTGAGAGGTGCCTCAGCAAACCGTCTGCTGCCGGCAAGGGGAGAACCCTGATTCAATACACCTTTCCTCTACCCACCCACTCCACACACTTTCACTCTCATTTGAAATTCCTTATTTGAATTCACCAAGACCACCTACACTCCCCATCAATTCTCCTTCACAACAACTCCTCCTTCGTTCTTTTCATTGATTAAACATTTTGATTGCCGTTTATAAATAATTTTGCCCTTCGAGATTGTATAACCGTGACATTAGGAACACGGCATGGGGAAACCATTGTGTTTTTTGTCAATGTAATAGATCTTGAAGATGATAGAATTAGCTAACACATAGGGAAGGGAGTGCTTTGTGACAAATGTAAGCGACTGTCAAATGTTGACATGCTAAGCTAGGGAGTTAATAACAAATCCATAAATAAATTATATATTTAAGTGAGTTAGCATCGGATATTATTTCAAGGCAATTATTTTATGCCCCAATGGGATTTCCCCATTAGTTTGCTCACAGAATCCCTTAGTTGGGCAGAATACTCATGTTTAGACCATCTATTGGTCACTTACATCAGGTGATCTATTGGGTTTATAGGAATTCCAAAATGGTTGGAGATTTTAAAATATTTTCAGATACACACACACACACACACACACACATACATCCTCTACACACTGTTGGGGTGCCTATGACTAGGACCCAGGCTACACATGTACTTGACTAGAGGCTGATCATTATGGGCAGTCTTCCTCTATACCACGCAACCAACTCTGAGCTCTGCCGACCGAGAGTTTTAGAGTTATTTTGAGACATTGGGAGAACACACATGGGGGCCTTGTTATCCCCCCCAGCTATTACACCTGCATGTTTCTGCAGTTTTACTTGTTTTAGTTCAACAGCAACCGAGTTAAAAATGTCATCATATCTATAGCAGTGGTAAAAGCTACGATGAAGCTATAAATTACTTACAACCATGCATAGTTCAATAAGCCCCTAAGGTTACCACAGGGTCCAATTAACCCCCGGGGCTCCATGGAAAAATACTTGTCGTGCCGCCATCAGCAGCATGTCAACTTGCCGTTCATTATATGTGCTCCACAGAACGTGTCACAAATCGTTTCTTTCTACATTGAAAACAATTAATGTACAAAGAATGATTATGAGTGAAAGTGGTGAGTTGAATCTTCCCCTCACTAATTTGATGCATAGGATGCAACACAGAACGACCAAGAAATTCAACAACAGCGAGTTTCCTTCCCCCACAGCCCACCAAAATTGCAAGCATTGTCTGAAGTCTGTCGGGGCGTAAAATATGCCGGCTGCATTCCACATTTATTCGCAAACACTTCTCTGGGATTATTTGAATTGGTCTCCTTTCAAGTCTAAATCACAGGCACTGGTGTTTAACATGGCAAAATATGAGTCCATATCGGACCAAGCACAGATGCTGTCAGAGCTGGAGCCACTAATGAGAATCAATGTAGTTCAGAGGCAGTCGGAGGCAGCCTCCATCACCACGTTAGTTGCCTCTGACATTTCATTCGATTACCGTTTCCATCTCCCAGAACCCATTCCCGGATAATCAAAAAATGAGGAACTGGATTGCCAAATGACCAAAGGGCCAGACCAAAAAAACATATTAAACACATGCACGTATCACACATATATCACATATACACACATATACAACAGCACAATGTGACAGCAGTCTTTTGACTGCTGTAGGTAGGAGGTAATGAAACTCATACTAAAGCCAGGATCACTTACATGCAAACTGGAGGCTGGCTTTGTGGCTGAGGAGAGAGCCCCACTTGTTGGAGGCCATGCACTGGTATATCCCTGTGTCTTGGTCCCTGTCCAAGCCGCTAATGATCAGGTTGCCCCCAGACATGTGACGCCGGTAGTCGCTCCTCAGATCAATGAGTGTTCCGTTTAGTGACCATCTGGAAAGACGCAAACACAATCAGTAGCCGGGCCTCGGGGGGGGCAGCACACACTCCCGACATTTATCACGGGAGGGGAGGGAAGGAAGAGGGGAGGATCGATTTGATTGGCGCACCCGGCGGAATGCGAGGGTTAGTAATCAGAGTTGGTTTCTGTATTGATCGGTAAGTTCACATGACGCCATGTTAGTAAGGAATATATCTTCCAAATACGGAGAAACACAGCTCTGAACGTTGCTCAGTATTACTACTGGATTATTATAATAGAAATAATACAACTCAACAGTCCTTTTTTCATTGTTTGTGCTTTTTGAATGCAGAACATAATCAAATACAGTAGGATTATTATGAAATACACAATTTTTCACTCACAATGCAAAGGATGGATTTTCACTAATTACCGTCTTAAGATCTGTTATAATTAGGCAGAGGCCATAATACAACACACACACCGCAATAACATGGGACATAATTAAGGGGCTTTAATGATTCTGTCTACAAATCCTAATTAATGAGACACAATTAAAGGTAACTTGCCAAAAGCCTATACCTATTTTAGATTCAATATGCCAGGAAATATGTTCATCAGTTTTTATTTAATTTGATCCATTCTTTTTAGAATTTCTAAAAAAACAAAACAATAGAATCAACCGGAAGCATGTGGGAGAGACAGATAAGAACAGATATGATTACCACGTTTCATTTCCTCTCTCATATGATTTGGATGCAGTGCATGCTTCCGCCTGAGCGATAATGATCAAACGCCATCAGAACCCAGCACCAGCAGTAATCAATAATCAATGATTTTTTTTTTCTTCTTCTTCTTCCCCTGAGTGAACTGATGAGCAGTTAAGACAGTGTGTCACACTGTCGTATAACTCTAAATGAAATTCCAGCCCTCCTGAGTCTCATTCGTGACACACAGGACGCCCACACGGAGCATCAGCCTCTATTATTTAGCCCACAGTGGGGGCCGTTAGGCTGGCCTGAATGGGACTGTCAAACGCTGCATTCCTTTTGATTCCATTTAGCTGAACTTCAACAGGCGTCGTCGTGTGAGGGTTGGAGAATGAATACAAATACAAAAGATCGGTTCAAATTCATTTGAAGGTTGACACTGAAAAACCACAAAAAAATACCTACACTTTTTCGGTCCAAATGAAATACGAAAAGGTTTAAGATTGCAAATGTAGAAATAGGAATTAAAAACAATATGACTGAACCTATGTAATATGCCCATGATGCCCTTCAGCTTTGATGTTAGTTTAGTAGGTGAGGAGGTTAATTGAAGACGGATGAGGATATACAGTAGGTTATATGTTTTATATATATGCTGAAGTGAATCAGGGACCTGGGTGGTGGTGTGTACAGTGTGTTGTGTGACCACAAAATGGACAGAACAGCTAGATAGGTGTTTGAAAAAAACTGCATAGCAGGTAAGCCATTGGTTAGCCACAGCAGATGCGTGCATATAATCATTAAATTAACTATAATGTCTGCAATAATAACAACAATAACACTGATGCATTGTATCTATCGTTATGAGTGCTCAATCTTTCCCTCCAGAATTTTGCATAAGCACAGTTCCACCACACGACACATGCTCTGGGTTTCAAACAGCAGGTATCATCTGTCTGCTGCCTTCAAGCATCCATCTATGCCTGCTAAATTCACTGTATAAATGTGTGAATAAAGAGCAGAGGAGTTGTTGGATAAATGTGTTGTTGAAAGCTAACCCAAACAAACCGAAGCAGAGGCGAGCTTAAGCCCGATGAGCAACTCTGAGAGAACCGTTTTACTTGCCACCGTCGGCTCCTGTGCCTCCACCTATCTTCGCCATTGCTCTTCTACTGACCTCTGCATGACCTTAAGGATGCATTAATTTTGCATGAGGCCTCCTCATCAAACAGGAGTTACAGAGGGGTTGTGCTGCTGGAGCCCTGTCTGCAGACAGCCTCACCTGGGATTCCTTGGGGCCAGACGTCCTTCAAACACCATACAATCCACACTGTCTCTCACACACACATGCCCATGCACGCACACACACCAGCCCATGCATGCAGACACACACACACATGCCCATGCATGCACACACACAAACACACAAAACACACACACACACGCCCATGCATGCACGCACGCACACACACACACACACACACTCATGTGCTCACACACAAACACACATACACACACACGCCATGCACGCCCCACGCACACACACATGCTATATCCTTAAGAGGACATACATATAGTACATATAAATATAGTACATAGCTTGAAGCTATATTTTCACATTCATGTGTATGTGTTTCATACAAATCATAAGATATCAAAGAGCTGACAGGACCACTTGGTAGCATAGCATAGTTCTTCATTTGGCAGTTGAGATCAGCCTTAGAAACGGACTTGTCCATGACTGAGTGATCAAAGTTTGCTGAGTGATGAAGTTACACCATTGGTACGGCCGAGTGTTGGCGTTTCCCCATTGCTCTTTCAAAATATCTCCACGCCAACCGTTTTCTATTACGTCATCTACGTCCTCAGAAGGCGTTCTGAGGACGTAGATCAGCTCACTCCAAACGTACCGCACGCTACAGAATATTTTGCTGCTCCTGGATAATACAACCGAAGACTAACAGAATATTTTGCTGCTCCTGGATAATACAACCAAAGACCACCGAGAGAAAACACCTCTCCATGTGCAGAGAGGCTGATGGAGAGCACCGCAAATAATATCACTCTGACAAAACACTCAATACAGAGTGAGTCTTAGAAACACGAGAGACATCCGCAGATAGAAACAGATGAAAGAGCAGGGGGAGTTAACACATAATTAGAATAGTTATAATTAAAATTCAAATAAGTTCTCTTTCAAATCAAACCAAGATATGAGTGGAAAGTATTTTTCTTGCTACTGCATTTATAACCTTTTTTTGGACTCAATCGTAGCTTAACCATGTGATGCTACTTCAATACACTTATATTATTACAACAAATATTACTCGGACCACTACAGAAAATTGCAGATGAACATTTAATATCCAGGGATTCACATTATTGACACTACCACTGACTATCCCTGTAACAAATTGGCCACAATTTCGTACATTGACCATACGGACCGTGTATGGTCATATACTAGGTTTTGACCTGGTCTTGTTTAATATAACATATATTTCATTTGATTTTCAACACAAATACAATAAAGTTGGATATCCCAAACAACCTTATTGCATTTGAAGTGAGGACGTGAGGAGGATGTGTTCAAGTCATTCAAGCTCCAAAAAAAACGATGTTTCTCTGAATACGAAAAGACACGGCAACTGAGGAATATTAACATTATATCTGGGTGTGCAAGGATTCATGCAAGGAAATGCATGGATACACTTTTGTGTCTGTTTTTGCTAAAGGACAGGGAGTTCTGCCCTTCACTTTGTTGCCTTTTAAACCTGATTATTTACAAAGCATAGCGACAGGTGTATTCCATAAACTGTCGCCATGGCATTGTGCGGGACTATTTGTCAGTTATGGTTTGTCAGTTAAAGCGCCACCGGAGCTCTTAGTCATCATATGACTCAACTTGCAACTGCCCCTAAATCAAAATGGAAGCCATTCCGAGAGCGAAAATATCAAACGATAAATCGACACCACAGCGTACGCATTTACTCTGATATAGAATTTAGACTAATTGCTGTTGCTTTTCTATACTTCAGTTATCGTATCCAATTGACTTAAATAATAAATATAACTTTTGTGATCGTGATGTGAATCCAATAGACTGGTTTGGTAGTGGTTTGAATCCAATAGACTTTCTGCACACAGTACTTCCATAGGTATCAATGAACAAATAAATCAACGTGATGCACACACTGATTACATTTGTGTATGACGTATATTTAAAAGGATATTGATAATCCAAATGCTGAAAAGCTTCATCATCTTAATTGCCTTTCGATCAAATGTACACCAGCCTAATTTTATCAAAGCAGTTCAGTCATATTATGAATGTCTGTGCCTCGCATGTATAATTATTCATTTGCGTAATGAGTGTTGTATTGCTTATGGTATACATTGCTGCTTATAGATGCCAGCGTAATAACATTGTCATGCCTGTTCTATAATTGCATTTTGTATATTCCCTAATCTTGTCCTGGACATTCTGTACCGGACATTGGGGGCTGAAATTTCAGCTTTAGTGAAATGTATTGCCGGGCCATCAGGACAGCGAGAGTGCTTGTATTGCCAGAGGGGAAACAAGTCAGGAACAATCACTGTCTGAAAAGGTCTGCAGCCCAAATAAGCCGCCACCCCTGCCACACCCCCCCTCCAAAATAATATGTCCTTGCTCATACTAAAAATCCTAGCCTTGAAGTGGTTTCTCTAGAAGCATTTCCACAAGTGCACAATCATGTGCGTAGAGGATTTGATTTGATTCGTTTTAGAAGACGTGACCTGTAATTTACTAATGAGACGATGCACTTTTCTTGCATTTTAATGATGTAACACCACGCAAAACAGCAACTTATCTTCCAAATACTGGAATAAACTCGATGAGATAACTGGATAAAGTGATAGACAGTATCACTTTTGAAGAAAATCCATTCAATGCGCAATATTCATTTACTGCAGGAATCTGCGGTGCTGCTATTAAACCCCCCTCAAAAGTAGATGCAAAGCAACACTCGGCAAAATGCAAACTTGAGACCAACCAGACTCAAGTAATGCAAAAATCGAGCCACATCACTTAGAGGTCAACCTAGAGTGGATCAGATTGCACAAGTACAATTGTCATTGCCACCAACCCTCCTCTCGCCCCCCCCTTCCCAACATCCCCAACCGTCCTTCTCAGACATTGTTTTCAACACAGAGGCATTAAAGGAAATGCAAGCGTTTAAACACAATGTCACTCCCAAGGTTACTGGCTCTGGACGGCCGCTTCGCTGGGCATTTACATGCTGCTGACCGAACCACGAAACTCAATCCACCACAAGAAACAGCAGTGGT
>OMKN01013990.1:4421-18143 GCA_900302345.1 Melanonus zugmayeri | reverse complement strand
CGCTGTACTAAAGTAAGGAGTTTTAAATAAAGGTGTTTAGAAAATCAAATCTCTCTCACTCTCTCTATCCTCTCTTTCGCTCTCTCTCACTTGCTCAATTCTCTTTCTCTATCCTCTCTCACTCTCTATATCCTCTCTCTCTCTATCCTCTCTCACTCTCTATATCCTCTCTCACTATAACCTCTCTCTCTATATACAGTATATATATATCTTCTCTCTCTCACTCTCTCTCTCTATCCTCTCTTGGTCTCTCTCTTTCTATCTCTCTCCCTCTCTATATCCTCTCTCCCTCTCTATATCCTCTCTCCCTCTCTATATATATATATATATCCTCTCTCTCTCTCTCTCTCTCTCTCTCTCTCTCTCTCTCTATATATATATATATATATATATATATATCCTCCTTTCCCCTCTTCAATGTAAGGAAGGCGGGAATGCTAGAAGTGTAATTAAAAATGAAAGGGGTTTCAAAGAGCATAGAGGACAGGCCTAGGTGTTACGAGATATACCCGACACATAATCAATCACAAGAATTTGAACACAGAAGATCACTGAATGGCAGGCGGGGGGAGGGGGACACAGCTGTTGCCATCGACTCCAGATTCATGATTAACACCCTCCTGTGTTTCCTCTGCTCACTTGTTTCTTTTCATATCAAATGTATGAGGAGCGTTGAGTACAATGTGTGTTCAGTTAAAAGTCATTGTGTTTAGTGAACCGTTCTCAGCCCAGTGTGCGAGATGCAAGAGCAAACGACATTTACAAGGTTAACACTTGTGACATTTTACAGACAATACCACCACCACCATTTATTTCTGGTTTATTATTTTATATATTCAGTTCTCTTCTATTCTGTTATATTATGCTGTTTTTTTTCCAATTGTGTGTAGAAAGCCATTTGGGGAACAGGGTGATGTGGTCTGCATGAGGTGATGAATAATGAAACATCAAATATATCAACATTCCTACTCAATCAAGATTCACTTTCAGACCAATATAACATTATTAAATATTGACAACTATTATCATTTATATTAGAGGAGAAATTGACAGCAAGCAAATCATTTGGCCAGAGAGATTCCCGAGAGGGATCTTCACAAGACTGATTGCTTGGTTAAATGGTGTCTGGATGCTGTAAAAAAAAAACAAGGAAATAGGGAATGGATAGGGAACAGGAAGCCTACTGCATGCCTGGTTATTAGTGGGAGAGAGTTGTGCTGGATCAAAATAGGCTAGCATTTCGGTGTAGCATTAATGTAACAGTATGTGCCTAGAAAATGTGGCTGATAGTTAATGTAGACATTTTATTATTTTCTTTTCAAGTTCGTGTGTGGCGATATTGACCATACTGTTGAAGATGAAATGGCTCCACGAGGCCTGGTTCAGGTGAGAACTATGAAAAGGGACACATAGGCCTACTGTATAAAAAGAGGGATCCCCCCAGGTGGCTAGGAGTGCTGGGTGGGCTGCTAGCTACTGTCTGTGAGTGAAAATAATCCAAAGAATTCAAAATCCAAAAATGATCCAAAAAACGAATACCTTTCAGCCAACTTAGTCCATAGTTATATAAAGTTTTATATCGTCTACGACGTTATAAAACTATTTATATAGTCTCATATCTACGTAGACCCTACGTAGATATGAGGCAAGAAGCCAGGGGACATATAGTCCCATTAGTGATAGTGTAGGAATCAGGAAGCTCTTCTGCCAGTACTCCCAAAATATTTCAGTCCATTATTTTTTCAGCTTTGGTGAAGAATAGAATATGTGTTACGTACAATACCAATACCCAATACCATGACAGTCGGTTGGCAAAATGTCAAATCAAATGATTCATATGTTAATAACTCTTGCTATTTAATTTTCCGTGTATCCATCGTGAACAGACCACTTTCTTTCAGGTTTTTAAAGGCCACGGTTTTCTCTAAGAAGTTCCAAATAAGATTCTGAATAATGGAAGGATTTTAGTGGCGTAGCAAGGTTGGTTAGCACTCTTATTCTCATCTGATACATTATTATCCTTTTACTTTTTATACTGCCCACATTTAGACAGCCCTCCTGCAACCTAGGGCTACATGTAACACAAACCAAATTGGAGCTGGCTGACTTAATGTCAAATAACTTAATTAACTATCCTGATAACAGGAGTGAAATACATTCATGAATATATTGATGAAATGAGAAAATGAAATTACCAGTGTGTCTGTCTGCCGTTAAATAAATCTGCTACTTTTCCATAGTCATGCACTTTTTTACGCTACTGGTTCAGCTTGTGATTACTTCTTTATTATTTTGGTTCATTGTTTAAGTGTCTATTTCAATACATTTATGTATTTATTGTATTCCTCATTTTTTATGGCCCTCAGTATTTGTCAATATACAATATTGAGTTTTTACAGTTTCATAGTTTTAATAGGCCTATGTGTCACTAAGAACACTGTTGCTTCACAATGTGTTGAATGAAATGAAAACAATTATTTTATAAGTTATTACAAACTAATAATGGTTTAAAAACTAAATTATTCGTTTTTAAACCATTATTTATAATTTCATTTTGTTGGAAACTATGACAATTAAGACATTAGTTTGTGCCGTTTCATTTTTGTTGAAGCCGATAACCAAACCAAGTCACACATTAATTACACATACAGAAAGAAGAAGCATCTATTCATTTGAGTCAAATTAAGATGAACAATCTGATTAGATCGTGAAATTATAATTGTTTTGTCCAGGCTTATCAAGTTGGATGGCTATATACTACATACATACAACATATGCTAATAATTGCATCACTTTGGGCTAAAACGTTGCGCTAAGAAGCTGTGAAGCTAGCATAGGGTATTATTATTAAAAATATATACCGGAATTTAGTTTAGCAATTAGTTATATTTATACATCTAGGAACCACAATGATAGTTGTTGCATTTCATATATTTTCATATATTTTATATACATAAATTTTTAATTTAATAATATATGATAATTGATGATGCATGTGTTTTTTGGATATGGTTTTGCAGAATAAAAAGTTTGGCTTTGATTCATTATTCATGGACATGATAACAATGTTACTGACAAGTAAACAGCTTGGCTCTACTGACATTGCTGTCTTTTTGCTGTCTTGTATTGTGGATTTGGACATTACAGTAGTTGGCTACGTTTATAGCACCGCCACAATACAGTGTTTGCTAGCAAAAACTATATGGATTTGACCTCCTTACTACTGAGCATATTGAGTTCAAACTGGTGAAGTTGCAAAAAAGAAACAGAGAAAGAGTGTATTCTAAAAAGATATCTACTGAAAAGAAAAAAAAATGTATTCGAGTAATCCAAACTCTTGGCACACCGAAAACAAAATAGTTTCATTTTTTTGTACAAAATTGCCCAAACTAGTGATGTATTTAACATAAAGAAAATCTTGTTGCTCTTTTTCCTTTTCTTCCGTTAATACGCTTTCACTGCAGCTGAGCAGCAACCAATTAAAGAGACAAAGGGACGATGCCGGGAATGGTATTTACTTCCTTGGGATGTTTCGGCAAAATCAAAGGAGCCGTTACTCCTTATTGTGCTTCCCGCACTACAATAGCAGAGAGACAGAGAGAGAGAGAGAGAGAGAGAGAGAACACAATGGCGGAGAAAAGCTGTGATTTTATTCCTGCCAAGATTTTTTCTCTCTCGCTACAAATCAGCATTGTTAATAGATTTCTCACCCAGCGGTGTGCAGCTACATCCCGTCGCAGAAAACCTAATGCACCATGTCTGGGAGTCCCACTGGGATGACCCCACCCTCTGGCAAATTGCATTAGACTACATTATCCATGGTCCCTTCCTCTCTCTCTCCATCTCTCTCTGGGACACGGACTATACCGATAATGATGAGAAGAGCCTCTCAGATCTCATTTTGTGCTTGACAAGTAGTTTGAATGTCGCCTATTTGGTCTGTAGGTTGGTAGCGCTATTGATGTGGACAATTAAATGTCACACAACAGGTCACGAGGAATGGAACGGGTGTGCTGAATGAATGTCAATTTTAATGTTTGACGCATCTTGTTGTGCATTGTGGAAAAAAAAGTGTGGCTATGAATTTAAAATGTATTTATACTCGAGTTCTGTCAATCCCCGATGAGATTTAGCTTCACAAGGCACACCAGCTTCATAAAATCCCCAGTCATGCAGATTGCTGCTCTTAGAAGAGCAAGTTATTTAAAAAGCAAAGCCCCAAATGTCTTGCATTTTATTTAACAGGAACTTAATTACCCTGCATTATATATGTGTTTACCTAATGTATTATGCCAAACAGAACCATATCTACAAGGAAATATGCTGTAATATACAACCTAGCAATGGATGAACCAAGTCTTTTTAATGGGATTGATGTGGGCAGCAAACACTCCAACGCAGTTATCTTGAGTGGAAAATGTAAAACTATTTGACTAAACAGAACAGCTCGAGGGTGTCAACGCAGAATAAACACTTCACTAGTCTTTGGAAATGGATGACAATGTCCCACAAGCGAAAAGGCAGATGGTTTCACATATTGCTTTACAGAAGGCAAAAAGTAAAAAACAACCCCACTGTGAGACATGCTTCAGGGATATTGATTTTAATTAATGTCCAAGATTATGGGAATGAGCCATACAACAATAACATATTACTGTGTGTAATTGATCATTTACAAAAGCAATCCACAGGTCCCTAGGGAATAATTAGTGTCTTTTTTTTAGCATATTATTCATTCAACTGCTTGGCAAGCTAAATGCCATTCCTTTAGGACAATAAGTTCCATTTAAATGTAGGAGGGAAAATATGAACTTAGCCAAAAAACATTTTATTTTCATGAGGTATTTCCTGCACCTGCTAAGCATGACTCAATTTCCATCAAACTCTCACTCGTGATTGGCACATAGTTTTGAATGACTTATACCAGCACTTGCCTCTGCATTGGCCCTTTCAAATGTGGAGTGGAGACCTAACATTCTGGCTTGGTCTCGACAAGCAACCATTAATAAAAGAGAGCATTGGTACTTGGAAAGAAGAGAACGTCTATGTGGAGGCAGGTACATTTGAAGTCTTCCTTGACATTTTTAAAGACCTTACAGGTTGTGAATACGATGAAGGGAAATTAAAAAGGAAATGGAATGTGAACAGAAATAATATTTTTTCAGTAACTAAACAGGAAAAAGCTATACTTTTGCTGTTTGTTGTAAATAGTTTTATGAACACTTTTACTCACCTGAGAGCTAAAAAATGTCCTGTCTACGTGTAACCTCAGTCGGATTGTGTTTTGTGTGTTTTTTGCTTCAAGTTGGTTTAAAATTCATGGTTTTATGTTCTTACTAGTGCTTGCACTGCATGCTTGCCAAAGATAAAGCAACACTAATTGTGTGATTTCTGCCAACCTGACTCTCAGTACAGTAAACTATACACATGACAAGTATCAATCATTGACCAATCATTGATCAAGCTTCCTTGATCTAATAATGTACAACTCACCTTAACCACCCACTATAGATATCACGTGTGTACTGAGTAATCAAGTGCTTTATTTTATTGTGGTTTATTTTACCACTACTTTTAGTTCTGTATTTATTTGGCCCTTTTGTGTAATGTATTATTTTGACATTGTGGCAACTCTGTTTCGATATAAAATCAAAATCAAATCCAAATGTACATACAAAAATATATTCAACTCACGAAAATACCATGCATTGCAAAAGTCTTGCAGTATATGAAAAATATGTGATTCAGATTAAATAGCTACAGATGGTCCATTTGTTTTAAATTGCTCCTCCATCCCCGATTTTCGCAATATTTCTTTAAATCGGGTCATCTGTCAACATGAACCCTTTCCCCTTCCCCTGTGTAAAATAAACTGGAATGTTATTTACTGCAGAGACTGCCATTAACCCCTGCCCACACTAAACCCTACCCTATTCATTTGAAGCCAATTCATTTTTTTAATGATAAATAATAAACACAACATGACGCTTCATCACACAAATAAATACACATCCTTAATGCATTAAGATGCACTCTCTGCTGGAGTTCCATAAGATATCCATAAGATATGCATATTCACACACGCACAAACAAAAATATTAGGCCTACAAAAAAACAAGTGGATATGCAGCAGAGTGGAGGAATGTTATTGAGTTTTGCAGACTCTTTTTTCAATGAACTGTTGTATTATGGAAACAGTTTGCCCTAAATGTGTTCTTCTTTCTACAAAGACCTGTGGATAATAGCTGTGGATGCATGCTGCGCTGAACTCTCACATAAGTGTCCTCTGGCTGAGATAACTAGACAGCACAGTTAAGTGACTGGCTGTTACGGAAGGGAGAGAGCGTCCTGCTGCTTCCCACAGACTTCACTCACTCATGTAAATGAGTTTCCAGTAAGAAGAAAAATAAGAAAAACACCTGCCTGCATATGTATGCCTCAAATCATTTGCTGTTCCAGATGAGGTAATCTGACACATGCTCCACCATGGAGAGTGCTGCTGCTTCAAACTTATTCACAAAAGAAAAATTGACTCCAGATCCAGAATAGAGGAAGTCAAACTGTTTGAGTTAAAACATGGTGTGTGAACCAATTCCAAGAAGACGGCGTAAAATGTGATTTATTTTTGTAATACAATGTCACGCTATTAGGGGTTTTTAATTTAATTTCTTTATGTGTCCCTATGGCTATGGCTACATCCTTTATGTGTAATGGCTTCTTTGCAACTTGGAAGATGGTCAGGTCATGGTTTTTGATAGACTACTTTATTCTAGTGTTACTGCATCACTGGTTGTTTTCAATTTTGGATGCTTTTCACCCTTTCATAGCAATTGTTTTTGTATACTATGTGTGTGCGTTGTGATATGTTTGTGGATATTTTCGTCTACGCTTGGTTTGTACAAAATGTACATATAGCAATGCTCGTTTTGCATTTGTATTTTTTTGTCAAGTAATCAGTTTATTATTTGCAACAAGGGGGTACAAAAATGGGGCAGGAAAAGGCCATCAGTGGCACCAACATATGCCGTTTCCAAGCCAATTCAGCTGGGCATGAGTGATAAATCACCCAGGCTCAGGTGACTCTCTTGAGGCTGTCTGCTGCAGCATGGGTCCCTGGTTGGTGGAGGACGAGTGGCCGGCACACTCTCAGCACATTGTGCTCTGCTGTTTGTTTTGCACTTTGACTTGTTTTCCCCCCACACACACACAGTTTATGAGATGATTTGTTTGTGAGTGGGAGTCCAGCTCAGGCTCCTCAGGAAGTTAGGAGGAGGAGGAGGAGGGTGGACAGCTCAAGTTCTTCAAGAAATAAAGCGGAGTAGAGGGAGGAGGAGGAAGAGGAGGAGGAGGGTGGACAGCTCAGGTTCTTCAAGAAATAAAGAGGAGGAGAGGGAGGAGGAGGAAGAGGAGGAGGAGGAGGAGGAGGATGGACAGTTAGAGTACTCGACTCCATACCTGCTCGATACGCATCCACCCACCGCCCCCGTCATGTGATTTCCAGGCAGCAGGCAGAGACGACTCCCCCTTCTGGCTGATTACACATGTGACAAGAAAAGAAAAGAAAGAGAGGGAAAATATATGGCATGTGGGTTGTCAAGCAATGTTGTCCTCCATACTACTGGCCTGCGTCTTGTATTTGAAAGCCACAAACAGGAACATACACACAGGGGTGGCTTGGTGGCTCAACCCACTAACAGACTAACCACATAGGCGATAAGCCTTGTAGCGACCCAGGTTCGATTCCCACCCGCGGTCATATTCTACATGTCATTACCTCTCGCTTCAATCCACTCTCCTGTCCATAAAGCCCTACAAAATAAATATATAAAAAGAAACACATGCAGCGTGCGTGGGCACATTAAGTAATTTAGGGGTTGACGAGACAAGCAGGGACGTATTATCTAGACTTGTGATACGGCACCATTAGTGCCATGCGTGATAGCACCCAGGATTCTAGTTGGCGACAGCTGCACTTTGCTCTGGCACCTGTCGCTACCTTCAGCTGCATGCTAATAGCGCTACGTGTCACCAAGAGGGAGGGAAATTATCCTCATTGCAATGGTGGATGAAGGCTAATTGTTCATTTGCATTATTCATTAGATTAAATGTATGAGGTTTAAGCCTAAACAGTGATATTTGTGTTGCTGTACAGTGCTAAAGGGAATGGGAATTGAAATTAACATTTCTGAGGTGTCTTTGGAATGGGAAGACTTGCAATGGTGATTCTAGAGTGTGTTGGGGCCCTAGGCAAAAATTCCCAGGGGGCCCCTCCAATCAGTGTTCATCGCCATTATGTTATAAATAATCTGGTACAAAAAAAAAGGTACGAAATCTATACGTTTCAAATGTTCACATTAGTAGAATTTTCAAACATGAAAATATGACAACAGGGAATATTGTCATAGAGGGCATGACACATGTTATCAATTAAAGTGGAATACTAAACTTAGAGTTTTCATTATCAGCATTTGGAGGGGGTTACTTTATCCTTCTCTTTTGCTGCTGTCAGAAACTTGAATAATGATCCTGAGGAGAGATAAGAAAGTGATATAGTATATGATACTTATTATAGTAGTAGCATATTAATAAAGTCAATTCAAAATGCTTTCACATAAATCACATTATAGATTATTATCATTATTCTCCTTGGACATAACGTTAGCTTTCATTATTCATAGCTTTTATAGCATTGATAGCTTAGCTCGGACACAACTTTCATCAGTTATAGAAAAAATCTGTTACAGGAAAACCTAGCTAGTGCCGCTAGTTGACTAGCTAACCTAGCTAGCTGAAGTTATTCAAGTGTCTCCCTCATTAAGGCTAGACTAAATAACAGCATTCAGTTATACTTAATCGTCATTATCTGCTCCACTTACCACTGTCTTGTTTTCTTTTTTACTCATCCTCTTATTTTTCTTTCTTTTTTCACTTCCAGATGGACACCTCCTCTTCATTTTCTTTCAATTCAAACTTCACGAATATTACGGGAATCAATCATGCAAGTTCGACGGGAATTACATGGGAGGTTTCTTGCTGAGATGTCATGTCAATCGTCCATTGGTTTAGGGGGGGGGGGGTTGCGGTCGCTGCGGTTGCCACATTTTGAGACATTGCTGTAAAATTTGTCAGCCCTCGGGGCCCCCTAATGGCCTGGGGCCCCAAGCAGTTGCCTGTCTTGCCTGTTCACAAGCTGCGCGTGTGAAGACATGTGACCTCCAGTGTTAAAGAAAGGGATCTAACAGCACTGCACTTATTATGTGTGTGTGTGTGTGTGCTATATGTGCTTGCACATGTGTGTATTCAATGTAGACCTACTCAGTTATTGGCATGCGTGGTTTTAATTTGCCAATCCTTCTTCATTAAACGTTGCCCTTAATAGGAAGGTGAACGCTATCAATTACATTGTCTAGCCAGAGGCCACATCCATGGGCTGAACACTGTACATTCATAGCAGAGTATTCACCGCCTCATTAAACGACAAACTTCTCCGGAAGCTTCTGCCCCCCAACAACCAGTGATTTTAAAAGATAATGTCGTGCTTCCAAATGGGTCGCGCATGGCTGTATTTTTAGGTTTTTAGGTAATTATGCTGGAGGAGGGGGCCGTGTTTGTCGTGGTTGTGCTTTTCTTTCTTGCGAAAGAGCTTGTGTCAGTCTTAAGAGGTTAGGATAGTGTCTCACCGCAGCAAGGCTAAAAGCACATGTTAAGATGCACATGAAACACAGAAGGGAGCAAAAATAATTGTGGTTTTTTTAAGTATATCCATCAGACAAGGACCTGCTTGTGAGAAAGGATGGCTCAGAAGAAAAGACTTGTCAAATGAAATTACCATATAATAGCCTAGTAATTAGGCCTATGCATAACCACTACAATACCATAGGCCCTCTGTGCAGTGGCATGTCCAGGGAGTGGCCTGGGCTGACACGGGCCATCCCTGGAATCTGATTGGCCACTCTAGGTGCCACCCCATTATCCAAAACTATGATTGGCTATCTGCCCAGTCAGAGGCGGGACTTAGTTTGAAGTGTTTGACAAGTAAACCGAATGTGCCAGAGTAGTGTCTAGCCTGCAAAAACCCAAAGAAGAAGTTTTGATTCGAGTGGAGCGGTCAACCACACATTGTTAAGAAGTCTCTGGGCATTCCGGGGTTGCGCTGGTCTTGTCAGGGCTCTACAGTGTACGCGAGTAAATTCCCTTGTGCAAATGTGAATTTACATTTAGGAGCACATGAGTGGAGTGAGTGGAATTTTTATTTTTGAATTAAAATAAAATAGATCACGTTACCGGCTTTCACACATACCACGATAGGTTTGCCGACTGACCAAAGAAATAGCCACCAATATCGCACATTCTAATAGAAGTTGGGAGGTGTTGTTCATAAATCTGTTTTGCTCCATTACTTACTTCCTTACTGCGTTCGCAACTGAAGATTCACGACGAAACTTCTTGCAACTGGCAACTGCTTGCAAAAGAATCACAAGACTTCTGATAACCAGACCGTTCACCTCGCTGCAATGAGCAGTGACGTGAAGCCGTATGTGGCTATTGTAGCAGTAGAGTCTGGACACACCACTGCCTCTGTGGACTGCATAGAAACATGTGATAGTGATGTCTTGAAAAGAGAAAGGATTTCACCCCAATTGCAAAACATTGGACTAACGCAAAAGGCTCAATGAGGGAATATGCTGTATTTGCATTTCCATCAGTAAGATGGGTTCATGGTCGGCATGATTTCGACCCACAATGTTTCTGTGCCGTACCTGATAAAGTAGAATCAACGACAGAAACACACGGATACATACGCTTATCTGTGGAGTATCCGGGAGTATACAGGTTTATTCCAGTCCAGATACACCTCTTTTCATGCAGTGAACAGGATCAGTTTTTCTCCAACGGGAGAGTAATCCGGTAAAAAAAACATTTTACAATAAGGGTACATTAATTAACCATTCATTAACATTAGTTAATGCAGTAATAAGCATTAACTAACAGTTCATTAACAGTGAACTAATGGTCTAGTAATCATTTACTAATGGTGTTCATGTTTACTAATGGCGTTCATGTTAACTAAGGTAATAATGTAGCCTATACGTTATTTAATAGGGTTCCCTAACCCACTACCCTTAACCCTAACCCACTACCCTTAACCCCAACCCCTATGCTAATGCTATACAGTTAGGGTTAGCTATATAACCCTTATAGCTAACCCACGTTATTACTGTATTAACTAATGTTAATTCATGGTTAATTAATGTACCCTTATTGTAAAGTGTTACCAAAAACATATCAAGCCAAATTGAAAAAAGGTATAAAAGTGTGTCCTGTATCATACGAGTGTATGGTGGCTCGTTAAATCAAAAGTCAACCCACGAGTCCGTTCTCATCGTGACTCTCTACCGCCCTCTGGTGGCGAGATGCAAGCGCAACCCCCTTCAAACGACCAGTACAAGTTCACAAGTTCACGTCAGGGTCTTTTTATGCGTTGTTTAAATTCAGCTATTATTACAGATAAACAGTTGTCAAATGGCAAACATAATTGCCAGGATCTTAGCTCCCACCCCTGTGATATTGAGTCAGTGGTAGCCTACAGATGGTTGATAAAGAACTGTCGATTTGGGACTCATATCAGTTAATCTGAAAAAAAGGTCACAGCTGTCCAAAGCACCAGCACTGAAGAGCGCTGTGCTGGTATATAGGCCTATATATATATGACGTTAAAAATACAAGGCTTAACGGCAACAACAAAAAACACAAATAAAAACTATTTGACTTTGTCCCAAGTACAAAGATAATTACACTTTCAAAAAGACATTTGCTTGACCATTAAACAAGGCACGGGGATCTATTCATTTGGTTGCACCCTGTGTCTCTATTATGCACACAAACCCAAAGGCAAATTGCCTGTCTTTGTCCTTCCGCAGCTTACATCAAAATAATTGTGGCCATTAAATCTGTGGGCAGTCCAGTATTATTTTACACCATAGAGAGGCGAAACGCAGTGCTGCATTTAAATGTATCAGGGGGGGGGGGAAGAAGTGCATCAGATGGGTCGACATCTTTGCTGGCATTGATTCTGAAGAATTAAAATGCCCAGTTTTTTAGTCTGCCACTTGGCATGTTTCGTGTTGCTTTATCCACAACACAATTGGTGGAATAAGCAATTGGTGGACCCCGTGGTGATCTAACAGACCTTTACTGGCTATAAATTATCTACTGTAACTGTTTTTATTTTATTTTTGTAAAATAGGCTTGGAATTACTTGGTTGTTTTCTGCCCAAAACATTCTTGTTTTCCTGTATGAATCCCTGTATGAAGAAGAACAAATAACATTACCACACATGCCAATGGTACTTCTTTATTCATATGACATTTTTTTGTTAAAGAAAATAAAAAAAAATTAAATTAAATTAATTAAATTAAAGACATTACTAACATGAGGCCATGTGAAGTATTACAAATAATAGTGAAATAGAGGTACAGCAAAACATGTTTTAAACCATTATGACAAAACATTACAGTAAGAGAAAAGTTCAGATCTAAGTCTACAGTTCAGTGTTGGTTTGGCCTGACCTAGGTGTTTCCTTAAGCCTATATGTGACACATTTGCTCTTCATTGCTACTTACTTACTTACTTAACAAAACAATGATTGAAATAATGTACAACTAAACAATAATTAAGGACAGGAACGTGAATATACGGCTACACAGTCTGTTTCTTATCAGTATAGTTGTCTTTAAAACGCATAGTAGAAAGATGTAGGCTATAACATACACATTTTAGATTGATTTGATATTGACTTGTGATTGACAAACGTCAAAACCAAATCAAAATGTCATACCTCTTCCACAAAGCATTTGCCATGTCATTGTAAAAAAAAGGCTCTTTTTTTTGGTTGTCTTCAAGCCAATACAAAAAGACTGAAAAGAAAAAGCATTGATTGCTTCCCAAAGTCTTTTGACTACAGTAATCTATCACATTGCCTCGGCCCATGGGTGGCCTAAATATGACTAAATGGTGTGGTCTCCTTCAACTCATGGTACCCCTGGTGGTTAGGCTCTGTGAAAAGACAGAGAGGGCAGTTAGCGCTCGGAAGAAAAAAAAAATCAATGTATTTCCCTAGACGTTAAGCCGTTCCTTTCAAAAAGACTATTTTAGAAAACTGGCTGTTCGCTTTGATTAGGCGGCAAGAAAGGAAAAGTAAAACAACCAATTAGGAGCAACAACAATGACAACAATAAAATAGCTGATGTGCACAAAGAACATCACTGTATTACAAGCCTGTGATGTCTAAGCAATATTATGATAGGAACACCAGCTCTGGTACATTACAATACTACTTCATTGAATATTCCAAGGATGCTCGATAAGAAAGCTCTTTGTGGGGGGCAGAGAACCCACTACTCATGTGTTTACTGCCTGTCAAGGAGGAGGCTCACTTAATGCCTTTAAGGACATCCCAAACAATATAGATGAATATAGCCACAAGCAGGATACGCTTGAGGGTATAGATAAGAGTTACGGTACCCAGGGTCATATTCTCCTCCACCAGTGGCCTCTGCTCGCAGCAGTTGACCACCTTCCCCTGCGCCGCCCCCAGCACCGTCATGATGTCCACCAGATTGAGCCGGCCCTCCTCCCGGGCCTCCTCCACCTCCTCCTTCAGCTCCTGGGCCGCCTCCTCGCGCTCCTCCAGCTCCTCCTGGGTCAGCATGGCGCCCAGG